>CADDXX010000082.1:2156364-2239161 GCA_902810485.1 Alauda arvensis
TGGAAAACCTTTCCAGGGATGCTACTGTGCACCTCAAAGGACAGGATGCAATTCCTTATTTTGCTATAGTATTTTTTTCTGTGATTTGTAGTGTTTATTACCTTTGTTTGGTAATTAACAATGCCACTTTTACTGCTAGCTATTTATTTTCTGTTATACTCATTATTTGTAATTTTGATGAAAAAAAAAAAACATTTTGCCCAATGTATTTTTTCTGTGATTTAAGACACATTAATTTTCTTTCAAGATGCAAAATACTGACACAGTGGTCATAACARCCTAATCCTAAATGGGACCAATTGTTTGTAATTCTGTTGGTGTCAATAGAAGAGTAAGTGCTTTGATGTTTACAGGTGGCACTYGGAACCTTTCAGAGCCAATCTGTATGCAACTTTATCAGTATGAGCAATAGTTAAGAATGTTAATCTTCATTATTGTTTTTCTTTTAATGTAAAGTATAATGCAATCACACTGTAAAAACTTTCAATCACTATTTTCTTTATAACCTCTCTTGTTTTTCTTTTTCTTTTGCAGCAGATTTGCTGGATAAAMTTTGTGATGGCTGCATTTTAAATCTGTCCTTTTTTTTTTCTGTCAATTACCACAGGTTTAGTCCCTATGAGTGGTATAACCCACATCCTTGCAACCCCGATTCAGACGTGGTGGAAAACAATTTTACCTTGCTAAATAGTTTCTGGTTTGGAGTTGGAGCTCTCATGCAGCAAGGTATACGACTCAGTCTGCTCTTTCTCTTGGGCACCACGTCCCACTTTTTGCTGGGGGTAACAGCTCTCTGGTGCAAGTCACTTGCATGGGTGCCTCTGTGTATGTAGCCATAAACCAGCTTTTTTATGRTTATCCAGGCATTCCCAGCACCTTAGGAGTTAGTCTGAAGACAGATAAAAAGATTAAAACTTAAAAAAGTACATAAGTCATATAGTTTAATTCCTAAACAGGAAACCCTTACTGCATAATTAAATGAGCTAATCTGTCCATTACCTAGGAAAAAACTCAATTTAAACAACCTAAAAAAGAGTACATTTTTGTCAGATATAAGTATATTGTAAAAATCTATAATTTGTTTAATTTTGGTCTAGAAAGCTTTCAACAACAGAAAGATTTTGTCTAGTAGCTAGAACCTGTAAAATAATATAGGATATTTAATCCTGTCCAGCCGTAATCTATATTTTTAAAATCAGAATGACTATACTTAAAGATTTAAATAAAAGGTCTGTATTCAACAATCCATGCCCTGAGAAGCTGATGTCATTGCTGACAATAAAATTGGCAGCTTTGTAGTCATATGCTCAGAGTAAAACCAACAAGCAATTTTAACTATAACTGTCTTAGTAAAATGCTTAAACACATTCTTAAAAATCCGTAATTTCCTTGCCATATTCCTCTTATTTTGAAAGCATACCAAATATATAGATCCATAAAAATATATCACCATTTTATTACCCTTTTCCACAAGGATTTGAGCACAGTCATATAATATCAGACACATTTGAATCGCGCAAATTCAGTTTTTGCTCTGACATTTCACTGGGCAGTATCGTGTAACACAAAAGATTGTTAGTCCTGTTAAAGAGCCATTAAAAGGAATTGCTTTTCTTCCTGGAAAAATAATCATTGCATATCCACCCCAAAATCATAGAAAATGTTGGCAGGTATAAGTGCAAATTGGTTGTTTTAATGAATGTACCTGAGCAATCATTTTTACTAGACAACTAGATTGTCAATATACATTTCAAGAAATTATATAGTTGAAGCACAATTGGCAAATATGTGTTTGTAAGATAATGAATACTTTCAAGGAAGCTATCAAAAATGGGATGCTGAACAAAAGAAGGTATTTTGAATTCCATTCACAGTTCTCAGGATTGTTGCAATCTCTATCAATGCTGAGTTTTATTTCTTATGTGGCTGTATGCTTCTTCATATTTCTGGAGGATGGAAAAAGCAATTTAGATTTTCACATCATCTTTTTCAAGAAAAAGGTATTTTAGTCCATAACATCTAAACAATGTTTTGAGAACCAAAATAAGGAAAAAACACCAACCTTCATTTTAAAAGATATCTTTGGAGGATAATAGTTTTCCTTGAAGGAAAGCTAGTTTTTCAGAATTAAGGCTGACCCTCTGTCCTTGCTTTATATTATTTTACCATTACTCAGTTCATCCTTTAATAAACCTTAAAGGCACCATTTTATGGCTGCAGTATCAGTCTTGATTTTGGTGACTGCTTAAAAAAAAATTCTCAAAAACCTTAAGTCATCTAAAAGTAGGCTTTTAGACAARCATAGAAGTTCCCACCTAATAGCAACAACTTTCCACTAGAAACAATATAAAAAYGCTTGGGCCATACTCCTATTAAGCRCTGCRTCTTTAGGAAAGATTTGCTTAGTGCTGGAGGGTACATGATAGAGGAAACTCATGCGTGTCTTGCTGGCACCTCTCGCTCCCAGGAAACTGTGGGACATGGTGCTGGACATGGCGTTACCTTGGGTACATGACAGTCAGCCCCTGACCAGGCTCTGTTTCATGGGCCCAGGTGGCACTCGGTGTCAGTCCTTGGTAAGGTATGGACTTGTGGTAACTTGGGGTAACTGCGGCGAATGTCTCCACTCGGCTTTTCCTTCCRGTCCTGTCTGCCTTTACTGGTGTTGGTTTTTAAAATGAAATGAGAGCAGTTCAAAAGAGTTCATGATAGTTGGGCTTGTTGGGAAATCTCTTAGTGTTATGGTGTCTAAGTGTCTGACTRACAGGGCCTAGGAGCAACTACATCAGACAGGTACTTTTCTACTTTTTCCCTTGCAGAATTCTAGGCAGAGTCTGGCGCTGGAGTTGGCTGTCATGTCCAAGTCTGTCAGCCTTTTTTGTTTGAAACAGCAAGGGTAAGATGAACTGCAGGGTAAGATGGGCTGTTTTTGAATACAGTAGTCCAGTTATGATACAACTTCTTTTTTTCTTTTCGTTTGTTTTCTTCCTCCCTTCCTCCCTCCCTCCCTCCCTCCCTCTTTAGTCCTTTTCTTTTTTTGGCATTGAGTTTGGAAGTTGACATAATCTTTCACCTATATGAAGATGTTTTACCTTGCTGGACCAGTTCCTAAACTAATTCAAGAAATAAAATTTAACAGGAATAAAATAGTCCATCTTGCCTTCATTCCATTTTACCCAGGAGATTTAAGAGCAAACAAAGTAACCAATTAACAAAAAAAACAACAAAAAAAGGTTGTTTCGGTACAATGGTATAGTGGATATGGTGAAACTTGAAAACARGTTTCCAGATACTTCTAAAAGATCTTACATAAAGCTTTTAAAATGAAGCTTGAAATTGTTTATTTGACGTCATTAGAAATTTCATTTCATTCAATTATAACATGATGGAAAAAAATCCATACATGCTCATTTATAATAAATATTTGTAATTGTATATTACAGTGAATTTAATTTATTCCTATTTCTAGTAATTAGACACAAGAGGAGTTTATGTGCTTCAATTTGTCTCATCAGGCCCTAAATTAGCATTAAAAATTATGCAAATTACTGTACAGTGTCTGTCTCCCCCTCCATTCTTTAGTGCCATGAGCAGGCAACTCCAGCAATGCATTATAATCTATTGAGTTTATACATAGAAGTCTAATACTTTTATTGCTATTCTATAATATGAAAATGTGTAGTATAAATATAGCCACCCATATTTATATGAAGTTGTGGGGCTAAACRTAGAGATGGGAGATGTTAATTTATTTTGATCTAAGCATTTAATAAACTATCATTTACAGCAATGCAAATGACAAAACTCAGTATCATATCTATAAAAGATTTAGGACTTTTTTTTATCAGATATGAAATCCTTTATTTCACATCTGATACCTTTATCACTTGCTTATTTTTTYTGGAAAGCAAGTTGAAGTAACTGCTTTTTTTGCATTGCTGTTTTTATAGATATGTTTAGAAATTTTAAAATTGCACTGATGATTGAATCTCCCATTGCTATATTTTGATTCCTATAGCTCCAAAAAGATCTGTCTTTATAAATTTAACCAGTTATTTTGCATTTCAGTTGTGTGTGTTGGTACAAGCAGTACACGTAAGCCTGTAGTTTAAAGATGTTTTTGCACAGTGATTCCATCTTCCCACTGTGGCAAAAAAGTGCTGAACGCTTATTAATTGTTTTCTGTGCATCCGTTTCACCTTTCTCCCCTGGTTTTTGTTAGGTTCTGAGCTCATGCCTAAAGCCCTCTCCACCAGGATAGTGGGAGGCATTTGGTGGTTTTTCACACTTATCATCATTTCCTCGTACACTGCTAACCTAGCCGCCTTTCTGACAGTGGAACGCATGGAGTCCCCTATTGATTCTGCTGATGACTTGGCCAAGCAGACAAAGATAGAGTATGGAGCAGTTGAAGATGGAGCAACCATGACTTTTTTCAAGGTAAGTTTTATAGTCTGTCTGAGAAGATGCTATATCCTGATTTTGGGGGGAAAGCTTTCGCATCATGCTGARGGGCAACTGGTACGATTCCTGATGCTGTCAAAAACAGGTGAAAATCTTTTTGGTTTTTTGTTATGATTAAAAAGATAGCAAAAGAATCAAATGAAAAATCTCTCACAGAAAAGAAAAAGTTTCTTTGATGATTTTTTTTAAAKAATTRAATTTAYAACAATTTATASATTAAGAAACCTGAATACTTTGCTCAGATCTTCTATAGCTGTGTACAAGATTAAACTTTGTCATATCAAAAGTTAGTTTTAATTCAGCAGCATTATACCTAATTGTAGTCTTTGCTCAAGAAACACYAAGGGTATTAGTGGCTCTACTGAGGAAAACTTTTCTGACTTCATAATTTTGAGAAGCTTTTGATTGAAATTTTGGGTCCATGTAAAAAGCTCAGATTATTCCAGTTTTTCTGTTCCTTTTAACCTGCTACTAAGATAATTCAATTTCAAATATAGAGAAGTGAGATACTGAATTAGAGGAAAACATTTCATGTCTAGATTCATCAGGCACTTAAGCAGACTTTAATTAGTGATTAATATTTATGAAGGGAGAGAAGATAGTTTGCTCTATAGCTCCTTATGCTGGATAGCACAGAGGTGTCTCGGATCTTCCAGAGAGGTGTTTAACAATATTTACCTGATATTTGGTAAYTTCTTAAGACTTTTGGATTATATGGTCTAGTTTTAAGAGTTATTATGCTATCACTTAAAGCTCTACATTGGCATTTTTAATCAAACTGAGGAMCAAGGTAACTTTTAAACTGGTACAGAAATTGAAGACTGTGTGCTCAGTTTCTCTCATGAAATTTAGAGAGAACAAAATTTGTTTACATATCAAGGCTAAATAATCTCTATTTAATCTTATGACCAAAGACCTTGTACCCAATCAAAGTGTACAAATAGGTTTAATCTAAAAAAATAAATAATTTCTAAGGCTTTCAGYTTCTGCTTGGAAATGAAAATCGTTCAACTCCAATATCTCAGAATACTTCAGGCTGCTTAACTTAAAGCATGTATTAGGAATGTTCTGAGTATCTCCTCAGAACACTCTTTGGAAAAGGAGCTGATGAAATGGATAGAAGTAACTAATCAATTAGAGATCTCTTCATGTCAGGAAATATGTGAAGCAGTTAAAAGTAACAACATTGAAATTTTAAAGACTGAGTTTTTTAAAAGAGTCAAAATTATTTTTTGCCTTAATACATGAAGAAATAACACAAGGTATTTATTGAATTTCCAGAAAACACTATAGGGATTTAACTTAATTTTAGAATGGCAGAAAATTTTGATGTAATTCTATTTCAGATTCAAACTGAGGACACTGAACTATTAGGAAGCAAGTTTAAATTTTTAGTTTTCCTTCTCATCCTTAACTTTCTTATTCACTTTTTTTTTTTTTAATGCCCCTAATGTGGGTTTTCTAAGATTCCAAGTACATAGAGACTATTCMTCTTTCTGTGGACTTTTTCCCTCTGCATGTCAATATAGTACTCCCTTTTCTGTACCATTATTCCTTTCTGTTTTCTTTATTCTTCTGTTTATATTTGTCTAGATATATTTTGTGATTATCTAATCTATTGCATCCAAGAACTAGAGAGGCCTTATGTCTAATGAAGTAGCATTTTCACATCCTTCACTGAAGATTTTTATTTGCAGTTGAAACAACCTAGACTTAAACACAACAGATTTAGGATGCCAGATCACATAATTTAGTATTACTTTTTTTACATTAATGAGTTATCCTCCTTTACTATGAACGATAAAGATAAATCATAAGAATACATAGGATTTCTTTATTCAGCTGATAAATTTTAGGTAAAATTAAGATTTATTCTATTGAACACATCTATTTTCTGGACTTTTTGTGTGAACAAATCATGATTAGCAAGTGTTTCATGACATGAAAGTGAACCAATAATTAAGAACTGTTTCAACTGGTAACCAACTGATTTGAAATAKTTTTCTGTTGTTTACTATATCATCTAGTAGTAAATTAATTTATAGTATTTGCTATTGCTATTAATAACTTTATTATTCATGGATATTATGTACCTAATGAAATTAATTTAAATTTAAATATTAGATGTAGCTACATCTGTTCTTGCGGATTATCTATAAGTGAAAATCAAGCTCAAATACAAAAGTAAATGAAAACTTTCCAATCCCATTTGATTCATTTAGTGTCTGGAGCAATGTCCAGGAGAACATTAGTGTTTTCTTGATGTAAATGCTACTCACTAGAGCTACCAGTGTAAGTAATGTAGGTTAGGTTACATATGTATTCCATGAAAGATAAACCAAAACATAAATATATGTCTTTAATATTGAACATCCTGGTAAAACCAGGTATTTTTACCTAATGATGGGGCATTATCAGAAAATACAGTACTRTAATTTTGGTCAACATAGTATATCTGCATTTTTGTGTTTTCAAAACCTGCTTCTATTCTGCAAAAGCTAATTACTGACATTACTTCAGAAATGTAATTTTCCTACATAAAATGTGAAAATGCAAGAAAATATTTTTAAAATAAGACTTTAAGTGGAATTGCATTACAAGGTACTGCTAGAATTTATTATCTCATAGAGAATGCTAAAAAATACAAAAAGCATTTAAGCAAAAGACTCTGATAAAACAGTTATAAATGGTATATAATWTTATCTCTGATATATAGAGAACTGAATATCAAGTAGGAAGTGCCTTTTTGTATAGCATTAAGGAAAAYACTAATGAACTTTTGTGTCCTGTTCTGGTGATCACACTTTGAAAATATGSTTAAAATTGGAAAGAGTTCATTAAAGGCAAAGAATGACTGTAGGTCTGAAAATAAGCATTGCAGTTAGAGGCTAAAGATCTGTCTGTTTAATCTGCTGAAGAGAAGGTTAAGAGGTKACTTGATCATGGTTTGCAAGTGCCTTAATGGGAATGAGCCTTTTGACAGTAGATGACTCTCTAATCTAGCAGAAAAGGCATAATGAGATCCAATGTTTCATAGCTGAAGTTAGGCAAATTCAGAGTAGAAATAAGGTGCATATTTTTAAGAGCGAGGGTCATTAACCACTGGTATAACTTATCTAGGAGTGGGTTGAATTCATCCATCACAGGCAGCCATTATGAGGAAGAGAGATACAGCATGGTCCAAGCATGTTGTTCTTTTGATTTAGAGGTCACTTGATGAAACAGATAGCCTTCATTATACAGGAGGTCAGATTTAGTACTCTCGTACTTCAAAAATCTAAGAGGGCTTGAATTCTGGGGGTAGGGGTTGCACAAAGATTATTGAGAGGATAAATTTATCATCTGTGAGTATGTTTATCCTTAGTTATTTTTACCTTGTTTTAATGACAGTAGATTGAGTAAAACAGTGGCACTGCGTTACAACAAGATATAAAAGCACCAGATGGTTTGCTAATGTTAAATGAAATTATCTTATCTTGGTAATAGTTATTAGTTCCAGTCACAGTAAGGCTTGGTAGCTGCCCACAAGACTGACAGTAATTTCTTCATAAATTAGCTATATAGCAGTCCATTTAATTCTTTTATCAAAAAAACTTTGGAGCATGGCCAAAGCTGTGTGGTGCTGAAACAAAAGAACCTATTATGAAGGGGAACCTAAATGAGCATCAGACAAACAAGATATCTGCTGGATTAAAACCTCCTGAAGGTAAAATCTTGGAGAGCACATGGGATATATGTTGAAAATGCTGCTACCCTTGTGAGTCAAACATCCTTGTGAAATAGCTCTGATGAAAAAGGAGRATGTTGTCTCTGGGGTTTTACTAGGTCGTTCTTTTTTTACATGCCTCCTCATGATCTGAGAAATATGAATTACAAATCTTTCAGAAGCCAGAAAGTAAAGTAAAATTTCAGTGCTCTCTCCTCTTAAGATCTGCTTATCTGGTCACAGCATGGAGAGGAAATAATTTTACAAGGCCATTATGTGCCTGGTGTGTCTGCTCATCTAATTCATTGTGAATAATAAAGAAAACCTTAGTATTGTCCAAGAATTAGAAGGAAAGATATGTGAAAGTAAGTTCTAAATCTTATCTGCTTTTAGGCTAGGGGTGCCCATTCCTGATACATGCTTTGATGTTTCTCAAATTATGGATGTTTATGAAATTCTCTTCCATTCTCTTGGCTGCTTTTGTCACTATTGACCACTTCCAAATTTCAGAAACCTTCTTTTTTTCTGTTTGGAGTAAGATAAAAAGCATTTATTATTTTCATGAAAGGCAGTCATGTCACACTAACTGTTCTTGGATGAAAAAAACCTCAGATTTTTCACTGCCTGTGATTTCTGTGGTCTCTCAGTCTATGTTTCTCACCTGGTTTTCTTGCTGAATGACAGTTCTGAAACTGAGAACAGTATTAATTCTACCCAACTTCTATTAGCACCACACTTCTCCACCCTCACATAGTAAAAACCAGTTCAACACATATGGATGTATGTGGTCTACAATGTTAGGATATTTGTTGTGAAGCTGTCATGTGCTTTTGTTTTTCCCGTAATTTTTCATATCTGTAATTTTCAATGTCAGAATTTTTCTTTCTAGGTTTTTGTACAGTACCAGGCACARTGGAACTTTTATTACTTGTGGTTACTAGGCATCTGCATACTAAATAAGAAAAACCAAAGTAGTTTTTCATTTTTTAATGGCAGTAAATTAGTGTCATTACTCCTGTATCACAAATTAAAGGTCTTCTCAGCTCTCTGTGAGACATGTATTTTATACTCTTCTTTTGTTGATAAGGAAGCTGAGGAACTAAACAGGATTGCATCTTTTTCAAGATCACTTGGTGAAAGGTAGGTAGGGAATTAATTTTGGTGAAAGGTAGACATGTAATTCAGGAAAGCTGACTCATACACCTTAGAATTATCTAGTAGACAGACTATCCTCTTTGCCATTTACATTTGTCAGTTTCTTTCCTTCTTTAGGATCAAGTTTTGTACTCCAGCTCAACTTTTCTACAATATATTTCATTTCTTCCTGCACTGCTTTCTCTCTATAAAGAGTCATGCTGCTCACCCTTTTTAGTAATTTTCCTTTCCCCCATGCCCTCACATTTTACCCTAGCCATTTTGTTGCCACCTCTCTGAGGAAATTTCGAGAGGCAGAAATTCAGCACTTTTTCTATCTTCTCCTTCCACATTATCAGCCTGCTGTTGAAAGGAATTGCATTAAGCTCTGCCTTTATATTACAAAGTCTCAGGGACAGTCTCTTAAAGCTGAAGGAAGGAGTCATAGTGGAATTTTCCCACAGCTTGCAACTGGAGTACAAATGACAGATTCTCTGACATAAACACAAAAAGAGTAGTAAGAATAAAGATATTAATGTCATTCATTTGTCAAGTGTGAGGTTGGCACTGAGGTGCACTTCAGTGGGATTTTCAAGCCTGGGTTTGAAAACTGTAATAGAMAAATTATTTGTTTAACAAGTAAAGATGAGGTACAAGCACATGGACGTATACACATGGAGAATCTTTAATGCTTCAAGTGAAACACCATGAAGTTTGGCAGTGTGTGTTAATTATTTGGTGCAATTGTTGCAAGTCAAAGATGAGAGAAGTGCCACTTGTGAATTTCTCAGGTGTCCAGTGACTGACTAATGGGAAGCAATCATTTAAGTCACAGCTTCCATGCACTTATTTTGATAATGYATGACAAATAATTGACATACTGGTACATATTTAGTTAGATTTAATAATATTTAACTTTATGGAAAAGTTGCATTTTGATGTAACAAATACAGATTTGTTATTGCATGAAAAATGCAATTTATTTCACTAAAAAGGGTATTGACTATAAATACCATGTAAACATTTTTTACTTCTTTTTGATCATGCTGATTCGACCTACATGCTAAAAAACCTACAACTGAAATGCATCATTTCCTCTTTGCYGTGATTCCCTCTTTGCAAGAACACTACTTAGTTAACTACTGCTTCTTTTAATGTTAAAAAAACCCAAAAAAACCCAAAAAACCCAGATATAGTTTTAAATCTCTGAAACAATGTCTGTGGTCACTCCATACAGTTATAACAACTAAATCTGCAGTAGCAGAGCCCATGAGAGTGAGGTATAGGCTTTGTTCAGAGATCTTAAAGCATCTCTGCCTCACTGAGTTCTACTTATTTCCCTAAAAGATCAGGGAAGTTAAGCAGTGRTAGGTAGGTTATGTGATACATTAACACAGACTATAACAAGAAGAGCAGTGCATTTAAATTCTATAYAGAAGAAATTACAATAAATTTGGTACCATTACGTTTTCCGGGGTGAACTGTCTGTCTTTTGAAGGCAGAAAGCAGAACAAATTCATGGAAAGTGCTTCATTCCAAATAACTCTCTTGTTATGGGGACAATGCTTTTTGGCTGTCTTGACCCTTAGAGTGATTATTATTCCTAGAGTAAATAAGAGCAGATGTTTGGCTTTGTTTTGCATTTCATTGCTGAGGCATGAAACTAAAAATAGATGGAGTGCAGCAGAAATCCACTACTTTTCTACTCTCATGTTTGTCTCCACCTATGCTTTTTCCCTTCCCTTTCTCCTTTCCCTGTTTTTCATTTCTTAAACCCTTCAGTAAGGATTGAAAAAAATKAACATGAATAGTCAACTTTTAATATCTTCAAAGACTATTCTATATATCCAGATAGTAAGTACTCTTAATGAGCTGCTGGATAACATTTGGTTATACTCAAAAACCACAGGATTCATATTTATCATTTACACTTGTCTCAGACTACAGCTCTTGGAAATAGATGAAACATGTACAAATGTCTTTTGATGCCCTCTCCAGGAAAAAAAAAAATAACTTTCCCGTGAAAACAAGAGTAGATATTAACAATAATTAAAATATTGAAACAAATCATTAAGATATTAATTGGKTCCCTACCAGTTATTTTTGAARGGAAGTCAAAGAGCGAAATCAAAAATAAATGAAAAGTTAACATCATGAAAATTCTACTTTCTCTTTGAATCAATTAAACTTTTCCATAACTCAGTATTAGTTTCTGCCTTAACAAAAGTCTTCAGAGGGGAAAAGTATTATGCTACCTCATGGTCCCATAAGTATTTTGAGTATGACAGAGGTAAAATAAACATGCAAACAAGAAGTTGGCATTTGCATTATTTTTCAAAATTACATGCAACAATATGCATTAATTAGTGTGTATGCCTTAATGATCGATGTTCTAGGTACTGAATAAAATTTATCTGTCTCAGTGTATAAGGTATGATAAAATATAGCAAGATCTAATTTCCAGTTGGATAGAAATATGGGATACACAAAATCAGAGCCCAGATTGAGTAAAAAAAACCCCAACTTTATGTCTCTTCTTTAGAAAGTCAAGCCTGATATGCATATGTTACCCAAACTCCAGTCTGAATCTGAAATTGTGTCAGGGTTATTTATCAGCAAAAGACAAGAATATTTACCAAATGTAGATAATTCAGAGGGATATAATAATCTTGACATTTGAAAAAATAATTTTGTAGTTAAGAGAAACCCATTCTACCTCTTTTTTTTGGAGAATATATAGTGATGACAYAGAAGACAACAATCACAGAATCACAAAATGGGTAAGGTTAGAAGGGACTGTAGTGAGTCATCTGGTCCAACATCTCTGCGTAAAACAGGGTCATCCTAGAGCACATTGCATTGTGTCCAAACAGTTCTTGGRTATCTCCAGTGAGGGAGATACAGCCTACAGCCTCCCTGGACAATCTGTTCCAGTGCTCACTCATTCACACAGTAAAGAAATTTTTCCTCATATTCAGATGGAACTTTGTGTGTCTGATTCTGCCTATTGCCTCTTGTGCTGTTTCTGGGCAAAGCCTGGCTCCATCCTCTTGACGTCCCCCTTCAGGTACTTATTCACATTGATGCTGTCCTGTCTCATCTCTTCACAAGGCCGAATAGGCCCAGCTCCCTCAGCCACGTCTGGTAAGAGAGATACTCCAGGCCCTTGCTTMTCTTCGTAGCCCTCTGGATTTGTTCCAGCAGTATAATTTCTCTCTTATATTCAGGAGCCCAGAACTGGTCTCAGCACTCTGGATGTGGCCTCACTAAGGCTGAGTAGAGGGCCAGGATCACTTCCCTCAACCTGCTGGCAGTGCTTTACCTAATGCACCCCAAGACACCATTTGCTTTCCTTTGAAGTCAGATAGAGTTTAATGACACCTAATCACTGCAAATTGCTTTTCCCAATATTTTCTCAAAATTGCTTTTGTTTTGTTTTGTTTTGTTTTGTTTTGTTTTGTTTTGTTTTGTTTTGTTTTGTTTTGTTTTGTTTTAAGCCAGTCTAACTACAAGTAGTCCAACCTCTTCTCCTACCTTCAGCCTCAAGCACTGTTGGCTGTTCACACCTTAGAACTGTGGCAAGAGTCAACTCAGCTTTCTGATCCAGCTGCAAATGAACATTTTTGTTGCATTTTTATTTTTCAGTTGTGAAGAAAACTGCTCTAGCTGTTAGAATGCTAAAACTGATGGGAGAGAAGCAGAGTGTCATTACATGACAGGGCAGTCTCATATCACCCTGCTAAATGTGAAAGCCACTGGGAATCCACACCCTTTGGGAAGTGAGTTATGTCTCCTAGGCATTTGAAAGTGTGACAATGAGAAAATCAACAACACTGAAATTGCTGATACCTATAATGTACATTTTCTTTATGTACTAATGCAGGTTTTTTCTTAACTGGTAACCCATTTTGCTTCCTTTCCCTTACTTGATGCCCTGCACTTTCTGGCCTCTTCTGGGCCTGTAATGGCACTGCTGACAGGATCAGTTGTAAGAGAATTACTGATCTCTCGGTTCTCATCATAAGTTTAGTTGCAAGGCTTTTTCCTCAGAAATGCATAACCTAATTGCTCTCTCTCCTTATCACCTTTCTCTCCTCCTGCTGTTTTCCCCAGGAGGCAGGGTGAGAACACTTCTCTTTTTTCTTCTCTTTTCAGCTTTTTCCCCTTTATGTTTGTCTTCAGATCTTGAGCAAGGTGAGAAAGGGAATGAACTAGATCATAGAGAAACCTTTAACTGCAAACAACATTCTGTATGAAAGACATAAGTCAGAGATAGGGTTTGTTTAGGAAATTCAGAGTACATCTGAACATTTTTAACAATCAGAGTCTAAAAAAAAAACTGCCTTGCTCTTCAAAGCAAATAGATCTGTCACCAAGTAGCCATGTAAAGTTTGCCAGATTTGATCTATGATTCATCCTGGGAATGTGATTCAGAAGTAATTCTCCAGAATGAACTGGCCCTTGGTTCATTTTTTTTTTTTTTTTTTGTGAGGTYCTGCCATAGGAGCAACCTTCAGTGCTGAATTTCTGCCCACTAAAACRTCTTGAAATCCTCCATTCMTTAGCAGAGGTGAACTCTTATTTCTGCCTGTCASTTTATATATCATAGTATTCAGGTGTTGTCCAATTACATTAGCATTGTTTTGCATACAGAAATATTTTCAGTACCAGAATTGCCTCAGACATCACCTAAAGTCTTATTCTGCTGATGAATTTCTTCTACAGATTTATTAATTTCTCCAAACAGAGTGCTTTTTGAGATTGATTAAACCATCATTTTTGCAGTAGATCTATGGTAATAATTATGTAATTATGAAASCTTTTTTGCCTTTTAGGCATTTTTCTTTATCCATGCATTAATTGAACTTGTATTTAACGTATTAAAGATCCTTAATCTGCACAATATACTTTACTAGTTTATAAAAAGTGTACTAAAGTACACTTTAGAATCACAGAATCATAGAGTTGTTTAGGTTGCAAAAGAGCTCTGAGTCCAAGCACTAACCTAACWCTACCAAATCCRCCACTAAGTAATRTCCTTAAGCACCTCATCTGCATGYCTTTTAAATACCTCCAGGGACTGTGGCATAATCACTTCCTTGGGCATCCTGTTCCAATTCTTGACAGTCTTTTTTGGGGAGAAATTTTTTCTAATATCCAGTCTTAACTTATCCTGACAAAATTTGAGGTRATTTCCTCTCATCTTGTTGCATGTTACTTTGGAGAAGAGACTGATCCCTACCWTGCTACAACCTCCTTTCAGGTATTTGTAGTGAATTTACACAAAGGTCTGCCCTGTGGCTCCTATTCTTCAGGCTAAATACTCCCATCTCCCTCAGCTGATCCTCATAAGACCTGTGCTCCAGACCCTCCACCAACTCTGTTSTCTTTCTCTGGATATTCYAGAGCCTCAGTTTCTTTCTGGTAGTAAAGGAGCTCRGAACTGGRCACAGTTTTGAGGTGTGGGCTCATCAGTGACAGTTGCAGGAGGACAACCACTGCCCTGGTCTTGCTGACCACACTGTTGCTGTGCAAGCCAGGATGCCACTGGCCTTCTTGGCCACCWGGGCAAGCCACTGCTGGCTCATATTCAGCCAGTTGCCAACCAACACCTCCTGGTCTTTTTCCTCTGGGCAACTTTCTGGGATAGTGGCTGCCCTTCCCATAGCTTGTAGTTCTGCATGGGGTTGTTTTGACCCAAGTGCATGACCCAGCAATTGGCCTTGATGACCCGCATACACTTGGCTTCAGCCCATCAATCCATCTTCAGAGCCTTTCTATCCTCCAGCAGATCAGTGTTCTGATCCCTCTTCAGAGCCTTTCTATCCTCCAGCAGATCAGCACTCCCTAGCAACTTGGTGTCTGCAAACTGCCTGAGGGGACATTTGATCTCCTAATCCAGATAATTGATACAAATATTTAACAGGACTGGGGCCAATACTGAGCCCTGGGGAACACCAGTTGTGACCAGCTGCCAACTGGATAATAAATAACTCCATTCACCCATGTCTGGGCTTGGCCATCCAGACATTTCTTTTTTACCTAGCAAAGAGTATACTCATCCAAACCATGAGCAGTTATCAGAAAGAGATACTGCAAAGCAGTTTGCAAGCAAAATCCAGATAAGTTATAATGTGAACTTTTGTGGTTTGAAGGAAGYGTGAGAGCTTTTACTATATTAATACATACTGTTAGTAAACTACTATTCACTAAGCAAAGCTTATATAACTTGACTTAAAATATTTGTTCGTATATATTTGCATTTGAAAACTGAAATCTGTTACTTCTAAACAAACTATTAAAAAATGACAAAATACCATGGAGGTAATTGAAGATCTGAATTTCTTGGCCTTACTTTGCAGAACCCTTACTTTCTTTTGCCGCAGGCCAGTGGCAAGACAGAAACAGTTCTGTTCCTCTTTCTTTAACTCCCACTGTCTTTCATTTTTAAATGTTTTTTATACTAGTGATACCTTCCTTGACTTACAAGGACTCTTTCAGAACTGTTTAGAAGCTTCTRTTTGACATCTCTGATAGAAGTTTCATGTACTCTTACATACATTTCCACCTTCTGAAAAAGGAATATGCATCCCTAAAGGAACTCTCTGTGAAGAAGGGATACTAGCACCAAAAATTTTCTGTGATTTGAGAGGAATGCTCTCTACCTCTTCCTTCACCCTATTGCCTTATTTGGCAAAGAAGCTCTGAGGATAGTTTCTTTGATTCTAAGACTTTTAGCTAAGCCTATCCAGGTAATTTTCGTTCAAGTGTATTTWTATTCTGGCTGAATTAAGGCTGAAGTAAGGAATTTATTTTAATTGAATAAAAAAAMCAGCTTAGTTTCTTAATTTATTTTATGGTTACACCTTGTATTCCTGATGYAATTTTTATTCCTTGAAGAGAAGAGATGCTTATCATAGTTCATTACACGTGTAATACAACAATCCCATTCTAGTCAGGGGTTTGTCTACCCCTACAATCARAAGTTAGTGGAAGAAACACTCGTCTTTCAGTTTCCTCTTCCAGTCACAGTATGTTCATAATGAAGAAGATTTGGCAGTTTCAGTAGCTGTATTTTCAAATCAGATCATCAAAGATGAAAGGAGGTTTGAAGGGGAACCATGGGGCTCATTTCATTGAAGTACTGAGGCCAATTATTTTCTACATTCTTATTAATCTCATGAAGAATTTCTAGATTTCTTTCCAAGCTAGAGCTTGATTTCTAAATACTTCAAATAAATGTCTTAATACTTACAAAAAAATAACTACAAAAAAAACCCGTTGCGACTTATGGTCTTAATCTTTAGGTCATCAATTTTCATTTCAGAAATGTGGAATTACTTTGGTGAATTGAATCTCTAACTTTTAGGGGAATAAATATAACAGCAAAATCACCAGCACTGACAAAGATGTAGCTGCAATAACTTGTGATTTGAGTTTTTCCTTTTATTTTTACATTTGTTTACGTTAGTGATGAAATCAAGTCATTAAAAAACCTCTTGCTATTATGTATTTGTCACTCAAATTTTTAATATTTTATTTTCTTACACTGTATTGCATGACACAAACCCTATTTTAATGTTATCAACTGCTACTGTAGTTAGTTTTGCCTCATGGATAAAATGTTTAGCAAAGGTAATTTATTATTCATTTTAGATATAGGAATTGTAAAAGAAAGTTTGATGTCTGTAAAATAACAATGAGTAAAAGCAGGAATAAGCTGTATTCCTGAAGTTTCTCCAAATGCATAGGTTAGGACTGTACTAAAAGATTGGTGAATTGGTACATTGGTATAGAAAGGGTATCAACAGTTGATTGAGAGTATTTAATAGGAAGGCATAATAATATCCTATGTTTTGGTCTCAAAGCCAGAAAACATACACAGACACATGCATGATTTTCTTGACTAGGAAAAGTGTAGCTTTTGTAACATCTAGGCAGGTTTCTCCTCACTCCAAAATACAGAGACCTGCTTTCCTCTTCAGTAGTCATCTAGGTGCCCCTGACTGACACTGGAAAGAAGCTGAAAGGCACCAGGAAGTRATTCCTCTGTACTAAGCAAATGTCTTACAGAAGAAGCCTTCTCCAGAGTTACAGAAATTAACCTGAATTGTGATGGTAGAGAAACTTAGGTTAGTACTTGGGTGTAAATACTTAATGTGTAGGTGGCTAAAAGTATTTAAGAAGAATCTTATAAAATTTATGGCCACTTTTTTAAGCACTAGACAGTTTTCATATATGTATAAACTACAGTTTGATCATAGGAGAAGTGGTGATTTAAAAAAATCTATGTAACTCTAATTAATTAATTTTACAAGGAATAATGCACATAATTCCAGTTCTGTAGTAAAATTGACTGACTTAACTATCACAATGGGAACATCTTTTTCTTTTAGATTAATGGTTTAAAAACTGCAAAGAAATTATTTCCTAACATGTTGGCACTGAAATGAACACATACACATACAAAAAAAGGAATAATTTCTCATAGAAAATAATAGAAAAATTAATGTTTTGGCTTACAGTCTGAGTTGATAAATGGCCAAAATTATGGTCTGGATGCATCAACATTGCATTTAGAAAGATTGGGCTGGTCAAAATGAGTAAGCCACTGACTGCAAGGGCCTGTACTTCAAAAAAGAAAACAAAACAAGTAAAAATAAAGAATAGGCACTATGAAACAGTTTGATTTGTTTATATGGCTCCATGTGCTTGATCACATTAGAGATTCAGTACATTTATCTTCCACTAGCAGGGCAGGTGTTGCTGTGTCATCTGCTATATAACTTGTCATTTTTGTTACATTTATAAGTACAAATATTTTTATTAAATTAGAGAGACAGGTGCAGGCTTTTGATGTGTGCACCAGTAATGTATTTGCACCATTTGCATATTTTGTAGGAAGTATGTGGTAGTCTTGACATATTCTATGTCAGAATTTTCATGAAAACTTGAAATTAAAGGGCACAGTTCTGCTTGCATATGAAAGATTAGTGGAATGACACAGCAAAATTAACAACCTTGTTTACAAGAAAAATAAAATTAGCTGACATCCAGAACAAACTACTCCCTCTAACAGATTCTGAATCATTAATTATGTCTTGCAAATTTTATTTTTCTATAATTTTGGATTTACTAGTTAGTAATTAGAACAGGAAAATTAATATAGCTAGAATAGAATATTTCAGACAGAAGAGATCTAGAGTAATTATCAAGTCCAATTGCCTGAGTAATCCAGGGCTGACCAAAAGTTAAAGCAAATTRTTAWGGGTATTAACCAAAGGCCTTTTAGGCACTGTCAGGCTTGGGTCATGGRCCACCTCTCTAGTATGCCTGTTCCAGTGTCCAAAAGCTGTTTTAAAAATTATTGCTAAAAAAATATCATTATTTATAACCCTTGATTTTGAAGTAAGAATTTTGAAGTGGRTTGTTTAAAGTAAAATGTATACAAAAATCTTTACGTGGAGTTTAATATATATATTTTTAAATGTGTTCTGTATCTCTGTCCTGTACACATACAGACTATATTTTTAGTAGTAAGCAAAACAAGACAGGATCATTTTTAAAATCAAGGTCAGTATGCTAAACTTTATTTTCGATCAAAATTAGTCAATCATGTACAAACACCCCATTAGGAACAGTCTTTGGTATTGTATTGCAGCTTTTAAGTCTAAAAACTTAAAAGTTTTGACATCTCCTGAACTGTTATTTGTTTTTTTGTTTCCTGCTTACAAAAGAAAATTTGTTTCTTAATTGTACTGGTTCAACTTAGAGCAAATTAATTGTTGYGAGAATAATTTCAGTTATAAATACAACCTGAAAATCCTAAAATGGAGCTAAATCTTTAATTCTTCTATGTTTATTTTTTAAACATAAGTTCCCATTGATTCCAATAAGTATTGGGTATTTCAATGCCTTTGTGAATTTAGGTCTAAAGACGTACCAAAAATAAAAAGGGAAAGAAAGGACCTAATTCCAAGTAAGACTTAATACAGAATTAATTGTGGCCTCTAAGGCTTAATGAAACTGAAATTTTACAAAACAAATAAATAAACAAACAAAAAATAATAGAGTCCAGGGACTAGAGGAAAACCAAAGTAAAATGCAACTAAAACACCAATAATTTAATAGTTTCAGTCCGTTTGAAACAAAGGTGTCATATTTGATCTTGAATTTAAAAGCTACTTTTCCTTTTTTCATGCTGGTGTTTTCCACAGCATATAATGGAACTATTATGTAGTTGATATTGCTTACCATTTTAATTTTAAATTAAATATTTCATTAYTACATGTCAAAAAGACATTATTTCATTTAATTTGAAAATAGGATCTGACTTGTTCATGTTCAAGGACAGCAAAACAAGTACATTCTTAGTTCTGATGTTGTCTAATGCACATTACTGATTTGTAAACATATATTTGGAATACATTTTAAGTGATGACTAATTCTAAGCTTATTTCCATAGTGAACATGATGTATTTTCAGATGGATTTTTTAAAGTGGGAAGCCGAATGGCTCCTCATTTGCTTAAATAATTCAAACCCAGATCTACTTTGCATAATTTTACATAAACAACAGTACATTCTAAAGGAACAAATRCTCTTCTTCTCCACATACACACACATAAATGATGACTACATGTTTGTGTGCATAATTTGCAAACAGCCTTTCCCCTGAAGGTATAGGAAACACATTGTTATTTTACTGCACTTCTTTTGTTGCAGAGGAAGTGGTGTCATTGAATAGAATTGCCTCATCAGACACTCTACAAAAGTGCCAAGTTTTAGCAATCAATAGGGAAATAGCAGATGTGAAGGTTAGCTGGCATCAAAGAATACGAGTGGGAAAGCTTTCCTATGGGAAAGAAAGTGCTTCATTACTCTTTATCTATACTCAGAATATTGGTTCTATCAAGCTTTCAGAAAATTAGAGTATGATGGCTTTCATGACTCCAGCTCTGAAAGAGTCACTTCAYAAACAATTAAAAAGTTAGATGGCTATCCATCAGGGAAGTTGTACCAAGAGAACAGGATTTTATAAGTTTTTAGACTTAAAAGCTGCAATTTGTTCTCTTTCTGAAGAAAGCAGTTCCAGTGCAATGGCTCTGGGACAAGGACTGCCTCCCTAAGTAATCATTATAGATGGGTATAAATGTTGCTTTTAGAGCTGTTCATAGGAAACAAACAACATATTATCATTTCTCCAGAGTATAGATATTTAAAAACTTCAGTTCAGAAAGTTTCTTGTTTCGGGACTGTCTTGGATATTCATATSTGTTTCTTTTTCTGGACAGTATAAATGATGTTGGTCCACACAGGAGCTACTGCAGAAAAACTGAGTTTCAATGCATCAATCAAGTTCATTCTCTTTAAAGAGATTGTTCTKCCAGGAGTGGTAAAACTGGAGAGTCAGTGAATCATAGTACTTGTCAGTGTAAGAGCCTGAAGTTTCTGATAGCAGTTGAATGCTTTTCTGAGCAATTGTAAAAGGGAGCAGGTGTTAGGGAGGTTACTCACTGATGGACGGTTTTGTTCATTCACTCTGCAAACTTGTAAGACAGTTTGTTTTTGAGAAGGTGAATTAGATATTTTGTGTGGCTGAGACTGAGGCAGGGTTTTTTGTTTAAAAAAAGAGGTCAATTTTTAATCATATATCTTTCTCTAAGAATATCTCTAGTTAGAGGGATGGATACATATTTCTTATAAAACATTGAAGCAACTTCTTCTTCTCATTGATTTTTAAATCAAAATACTGCTTAATGGAAGTTATGCCTCTAATCTCGTTGATTAATGTTTAGAGAAAATGTATTTATTGGAAATATGAAGAAGGAGTCAGCATTAATTATCTAAAAGCACTTTTCTCACTGAAATCCAGTATGGATTCAAAATTAATTTTCCCTGGTCCTTGGGCTCATAAACTAATAAATGCACTATGACACACACCAAATCAAAGATTTCACTGACAGTTTAGGAATTTAGAGCCAGAATGGAATTTGATTTGGTGAGTACTCTGAAGTGCTTSAAATTCCTGTGCCTCCAAAGTTCACAACAGGGGAACTACAAAATTCACAACAAAGTTCACAACTGAGGACTTTGACATTGAGAACTTAAATACAAACATGAGGCATCTGTTGAGAGTGGTCTTTTTAGARCCTGTGTAATGATGATTACAAACAAGTTGTTTCTGCCTTCAGGACTTAAAGATACGTTTGGCAACAACAGAAAATGATTTTGCCTTTGGATTTAAAATGAAGCTGAAGYGTTCCTGTCATACATTAACCAAGACCAATATTTTTTCCTCAATAAACATAGACAAAAGCACTACAAAAAAAACCTGTCAAATAATCTCAACCTTTTTGTGATTTTGCTGCTTTCCATCAACAATTTATCAAAGCAAGCAAAACAGTGATAGCAATAAGATTTAGATCTGTATCTAAATCTTRTAAACATGCATAAAAGTTTGAAACCTGGAAGTTTGCAATTGGGTTCTTGTTTTAGGCAGCAAATCCACATTAGCAATGGAGACAACAACCTTCTTTAATTRTACTGAGAATGTTAAATGTCAGTGTCTTGAAGTTACAAAAAACACTCCAAGCTGAAATCTTCAGTCTTTTCTAATATGAGAGGACACAGATCTTTTTTCTCTTGTTGGATTGCAATACGTGCTCAGAAACAAATTACTCAGAGTTGCAGCCAACCGTATCAGCTGTGAGCACTGAGATTCAGGGTAGTCGAGTTCTCCTGCAAGTGAGATGACCTGTAAATTTCTATTCTGACAGCTTTTAATCTGGTCTAATATCTGTTGCTTTAATCAAGATTGCTTTAGAAGTGTAATGATTCCTGTAGTATATTTTTGTTCATTTACTATATCTCTTTCATAGAAAAAACTCAGTTTTGATATATTTCTTTTACAGAAATAACTACTATTCAGAATTGTAGTTTTCAGAGTGGAAAATCTGGTTTGAATATATCTATTATGGAGCATGTCCTCTAACTGTGTTTTGTGTAAGTCACATTAAAATTAGCTCTTTGCAAGCCACCATAAAAAAAAAAAAAAGAACCAAAAAAACCACCAAAAACCCAAACCCCTATAGACTGAAATTAGTGACAGTATTTGATTGTCCTACAGGTAGATGACTCATTCATTAAATATTGCAATTTAGCTAATTAGACTATATGAACTTTTTTTTTTTACTGTAAGTCTCCTGAGAGTTTTCTGACAACAATGAGCATTTTAATTGATTACCAAAACAATAAAGTCCAAAGAATTAAGTTAAAATACTTTTCCCCAGGTAATATGTAGTGTTCAATAAAAGATGAGTAATAGAGCTGCTTCAAARCTCAGCCATAGCAAACTTAACACATGGATACAAGCAGGTGGCAGGAAGAAAATTGTTTATCAGAAGAATCTGATCCTGTAGTTACTCTAGGATAATTTTTTAATCATAATTCTAAATCTAAGAMATTTCTTTTTCATAATGGCATGCATTGTCAAAACAATTGTATCATATGAAGCTATGTGCACTTTACTAAGAACAGTGGCTTTATTGCTTTTTTTATAATTGCTGAAATATGTATTTCTGTGCAATCCCAATGTATTGTGCTGAAAGTCTCTAGGCAAATAGATGGGTATTTGATCAGATAATTGACTCACAATTGTAGCCTTCTATGTACAGTAATTAAAAGCCCTTTCCTATRAATTTTTTCTTAAACTAGTATGCACAGAAATCCACTTTGCTAGGATGTGTTCTACCATATTGGTCAACAGAAAATAAATGAAAATTTGTTGTAGGATGTTCACTGATACAGAAATGTACAGAATAAACATAGCAATGGTGTTACTGGTGACATCAAATGCATGACATTAACAAGTTTGGGTACTATTAAATCYACTGTGCTTTATTGAAGCAAGGAACTAACTGCACCTGGGATTTGAAAGATCTTCAAGGATATAAAGATTTTTTAAAAGGCTAATTTATACTTAGGAGGCATAGAATATTGCTAGAATGTCTGCTGATATCCTCCCCTACCTTCTATGCGTCATCTACTGAATCTTACCAATCATTTCAGATTGGTAAYATTCATCTCTGGTTTCTGGTTGTCCTCATGGTCTTGTTTGCTCCAGGTCAGTTTGTTCTCTTGGGAAAATCTGGAAAATTGTTTCTGACATTAGAGCTAATGCTTTTGAGTAATTGTGCTTTGAATTCTACATATATAGAAAATTATTTTAGTTCTAGTGTACAGTCAGAAAAAAAAATCATACACCTATGCAATTTCTCATGAAAATACTTCCTTTTTCTCTCTTGTTTTTTTACAAGACAATAATGCTATGCTTATTCCTATGTTAACTTCAGAGACTTGCAACTCAATTACCAGTTAATTATTGTATTAGTGATAGTGGGTCATGTTCTGGTAGCTTTTTTAGTGGTTTTTGTTTGTTTATCTGTTGCTATGTTTTATTTACTGTCTTACTTTTGTTTGTTTACAATATCSTAGGCACTATATTGCTATAGATTTACATTAAAGCCTTAGTGTGAATTCAAATAGTTAAAATCTGATGGAAATTAGCACAGTGCAATTCATAAAAGACACAAATCCCTGAATGGATTCTCACCAGTGATTTAATTTTCATGTAGTGACAAGAATTTCCCTTTGCAGTAGAATCCCATGCATTAATGTCATGGTTTGGTTACCACTCTGCAGTAAACAAAGTGATTCAGCTTTCACATGTCCAAACATYTTCCAGTCAYGGGAAACTTTTCCTCTGCATTGGCCATCTGGGATCTTAACAGCTTGCTTGCCTCCAGCTCTCCTGGTACTTCCTCAGCCCTCAGCATTGTATTAATGCAGTGAAGTTTATACATGSCCAGTATACTTGAAGTACAGAGCTRTTTTATTACAGAGACAGTTGAATAGGAAAAAAACTGCTTCATTAAAAAAAAGAAAAAGTTAAAAGAATCAGCAAAAACTCACCTAAAACCCCCAACAGCTCCCAAACTGTGAAAAGCACACAAACAAAAAAAATAACTTGAAGTAAACTAGGATTAACACTTTACTGTTGTGTGACACCCTGAATCTGTAACAATTTATCCAGTAACTTAATTAAACCCAACTTTAATTGACCAGAAAATCCGAAATTTGGATCTTAGTTTTKAAGTTCATGCTACAAGATCTGTCTACAAATGATTTTTATGGAGAATTACGCTCATCATATATTTAGCATAATCTGGRTATGTAAATATATTAATTATATTAATAATAGTGTGAACTTGGAAGATTTGTCAGATTATTATACAATAAAAATTTTTACTTTTCTAAAATCTTTATAGTTAATTATTTTCTCTTTTTTTTTTATATACATGCATATATCTTATTGTACAAGTTTGTAAAAATTAAGCCTATAACTTTTAAATCCCAGTTGATGATTTAAAGTCAACAGGTCTTTAGTGTTGAATCCTCCCCAACAACAGGACTCCTCTGTCATTGGATATTATTGTGAAGATGTAACAYCTATTTTATATCTTTCTATCTGCCTAGCATTGATATTTATCATTGATAGCAGAGAAATAAGTGCTTAYTATGARGCTTGAGATCAGAACACAAAAACCCYTTTTAAAGTTCAGAAAGGATGAACAAATCTCTGAGATTATTTGGTTGCAGGTCTGAGGTTTAGGACTGGGGTTTTTTTATTCCTCAGAAAATTTATTTTTAAATTAGGTTCTCTGAAACTACATGAAACATTTTTTTCCTCATTGTATTTCTAATCTCTGTGRTGCCTTTGTGTCCATTCTGCACAATAATGGTGTTGCTAAATGCAGCTGGATCTAGCCCTAGGTCCTTTGCCATCAGTGTTATGGTCCTTTTAAGTTCTTTTATTATGGTTGAAAGCCATGGTTGAAAGCAATTATTTGGATTAATTTCATGACATGAATTTCACGAGACATTGATGCTTAGCTTGGCATGTACTCTGGCTGCCCAACTTTCTCATAGCCTAATCTGGTGCTTCCTTTGCTTCCAGACAACAGAATGGCAGGTTGCTGTTCTCCTTTAGATCCTGATAAATAACATGTGGCTAGTGGGATTCCATAACATGCCGTGATTTAAGTCTCAGGTGACTTCATTTCAATCCATCCGTTGAAAATGGTTGACAATATCTAAAATTCAAGCAACAAGAAAAGGYTGCTGTAAATTGAGGTGAAAAATAAAATATAATTATTTTTAATCTCTCCTTTCTCAGTGGAGAGCATGGCGAGGGGTGTGAGAGGATCCCACAAAAATCTTTTCAGGTCAAATGACATATTTTCCCACATGATTTTCCAGAAGGTCAGGTAAAAGAGGAAGGTGGAAGTCTTTCCTCACTTCTGTCTTCATTTTCTGATCCCATCTAAAATCTGGAGGAGTATGGATAGGAAAGTGCTTGGGTAGGGTTCCTAATTTTATCATCTTGTGCTAGTCATACTACCTAATGAAAGCATCTTGTCCTTACAATTAAAAGGTCTTTTAGACACTTTATTCATGTAGACAAGCAATTTCCAACAGAAAAAAATACTTCTTTGTAGAAATCTCATCAGTTTAGTAGGTATTGCTATCAAATTTCTCTTAATGAATTTACCTGAATTCACTTATCTATGGCTTAAAMAGAGTCATTCACCTTCCCTAGCTTCAGAGCACAACCTGACTGAGGTTTTTATTTCGTTTCTGTAGGTAATGTAAGATTAGGACAGCTAGAGAATTGTTCTGTGGAAATATCCTCTTTTGCCTTTTCTCTTAACTAGAAAATGATCCTCTATAAATATCTTAGCTTGTAACAGGTGAATGACTTTTGAAGTTCCAAAGAAAGCACTATAATTTTCTCACCATATTTTTATTTAATTTTCTGTGTTATCTTAATTCAGGAATTTTGTGGCTACTCTTTTTAAGTTTTGAAATTTTATAAAGTCTTTTCCCCCTTGGGTTTAAGTTGGACAGCTCATCCATTTACTTTAAGAAATTGGTTATTCTGGTTATTTATTTCCCTCCTTTCTATTTACTAAAACTGTATCTTTAGTTTTGATGGGTAAAAACTTCTACTAAATCATTAAAGAAATACTATGCCATATTAATCTCTGTTTTTAAATATAATGTCCAAGTGCTAATCACAACCACAAGTTTMTCTTATAATAGAAAGTGGTGAAGGAAGTAATCATTAATTTAATAAGTATCCTTATTTTAATATAAACTACAGTGTTGATATATTGATTAAAGAGTATTATTATAGCATTAAATTTTTATTCCCAAGTTTTATTCCCAAGTTTACCTATCTAAATTACTCAAATAAAATTGTACATCCATCATTGCTTCTCCTAAGATGCCATCTGTTCCACAGATAACTTAGGCAACTAATTGCTGCTTTAGTCAAAGTACAGCATTTATATCCTCAATTGCCACCTGTCCCTGCAGTCAGCAATTTCATTAGTTTCCTAAGAAAGTTTGCTTCTGATGTTATGGATAAATGACTAAGTCTGGCTGTTCTGGACAGCTAAGTGCCTACTTCTAAGTCTCACTGGGGACCTAACAATCCTCGAGGGATTGGTCTGGAAACAGGATGACTGGATCTTCCTTAATTCCAACAGTGACAGCAGTGTTATTGTAACTTGGTTTTAGCTGGTGATCCAGTTTCTAGAAAATACATTAGAAATAATAACTGGATTTTTTAACACTAAGACATTTGGAGGGGAGAACTCTTTGCATCCATACCATTTAAGATGTCCCAGTTTTGTGAATTATTATGAACAGAAGAGAAAATAGATAAATAATAATAAAATAGATGAACATTCTAGGATTTTCTGTCTTTTTGCCTATGATATACATATAGGATGAATGAATACAGAAGAAAAATTCTGTGTAACTTGTATTTCCATCTTATTTATGCTGTTTAAAGTGTAAATTCTTTTTCTAGATAGTGTATTTTAGTTTAGATTATTTCTGTTTGGAAACTTCAGTAAACATATGTCCTCTCCTTCTTGGTATGATGTCACAGATACAAAGGTGCAGAAAACTGAGGCTGTTCTATTTAGAACATTGAGCATGAAAGTTTGTTGTTGTTTTGTTTTTAAAAAAGAGCAGAAAGAAAAATGGGGGAAAAAAAGAAGAAAAAATTGCTGCTTCATAGCAAGCTATGGATTTCAGACAAACTAGGATAGCTTTAATTTGTACTCTGCCTATTTGAATAAGGTATTTAACATAGTAATTACTTGAGTATTCATGTTCAGTAATTGCTATAGCACATCTGCAAAGAATCTAATTTCCTTGCTTTAATATCTGCAAAACACAGTATATTTTCTGATTATAATTTTTAATCTTCAATTTAGTAAAAGTAAACATTAAAACAAAACAAAAAAAACCCCCAAAATTCAAATAAAGGCAATTAAAAATGTATATATTAAAATACAAAACAGTAATTTTACTTATTGCTGTGACTTATTACATTTTGCATATTACTGTGGTAATGCTGAAGTGCTCACATCACTATGCAGGATAAGTACCCAGTTAGTTAAAGCAAAAAATTAGGAAGCTTCCCAGCTGGAGCTGATTATTGCCTCCATCAATTGTATCCCTAAAAATGAAGTAAAGTGAGGGAAAATACCATATTGGTAGAAACTAATCTAACCTTTGCCAGAAAGGTGCATTCTGGTCTTCTACATTCTCAGGGAATATTTTACTTGATCACTTAAATCAATTAATAACTGAGGTTAAGGTCTGAAGGAGGCCTATTCTGAGGTGTTAAAATTTAGTCTTACAATGTAGCTAAAATAGTTTTGTTTAACTGTTATAATAATAAGAAATAAACATAGCCAAGCAACTGTCATTTCCATGGTGAGTGGCTCATGAACACATTTTAGTGTTAGTAACAAAACAGTGCTTTCTTAAGGTTTCTTAGGAATATTTTTTGTCTTTCTACAATRTAACACATACATAGCACATCCAGCACTTCCGTTCTTGGTTGTATCTTTCTCAACTCATCATTTATACTTCAGAGATGAGGAATTTTACACTCCAAAGCTTGATCTCGCACTTCTTACACATGACATTAAAGGACATCAACAGTCCTTAMGACTACACCTCACTTGTTATCTCTCTGTTGATGTTCCAATTGTTTAGATATCCAGGCTGCTAAAGCATGATGTTAATCAGTAGAATGTTTTCYGAGCACTGGGTTGTTATTTGACTCTCCTTTATGTTTGCAGTGTTTCTTATTCTCATTAATTAGCTTTCTCATTAATATGATCCCAGAGAAATGAGCAGCCTAATCCCTGTGACATTTAATGACAAAATGGAAATCCCAATAAAAAATGTAGCAAGAACTTATTATAAAATATGATAAACAAATCATTAGAATTTAAGTCTACCATTTTCTATTTACTGCTAATTACTGTCAAGCAACAGTCTGTTCTTCAAGAATCTTAAATTTCTGTTTTATAGCTGTTTTCTGTCACATGGTATGTCCATACAGAGTATTTTGAAAATGAGTTTGTCAATCATGACAAACTGGCAGATAAGATTTTATATACATATATACATATATATATATATATATATATATATATATATATATATGTAAAAGTAATACACACACACACACACACATATATGTTGTATGTATATATTCCTATATACATATGATACATATGTACAAAAGATGAAGATAGATGGTATAATTAAAATCTAATTATTAGGGGCATATTTTAAGGGAAAAAAAAGCTTCTCATTCCCCAGATCTTAATATAGAGAAACAGACAGTGTTTGGTGCAGTCTCTTTCAGTCTCCTCTCCTGAACGGATCACATGACATATGGGAGACTATCCCCAGTCACATGCCTTTTCAGATAGATACACTGTTCAATGTATGTGCATTCCTTGAGATGTCTCTGAATTCAGTGTCCCAGGAGACATAATAACCTTGTTTGGATCACTTTCTTTGTGCACTTTCTTTGTGTACCCTTGTGATTTTGAGGAAAATACGATTTTCAGTGACAACGATGAGTCACCATATATATCAATTGAACTATTTTCTAAGGGAAATAATATACACGAGATAGATATATTGAAGCACTCTTTAAAATGCTTTGTAAAAGTCAACTACTTCCAATGAGAAAGTGAGGCACTGGYTTTAACTGATGTGCGTGCTGTTCTTTGATTGTTGTTTTTGATAGAGATTGGTTCTGTAGACACACAAAGAAGTTGCACAAAGGAGCAGTGGCTTTCT
Organism: Alauda arvensis; assembly: GCA_902810485.1. Classification (NCBI taxonomy): domain Eukaryota; kingdom Metazoa; phylum Chordata; class Aves; order Passeriformes; family Alaudidae; genus Alauda; species Alauda arvensis. The sequence continues at coordinate 2,185,912 of CADDXX010000082.1, forward strand.
GTCCCAGGGGTTCATCCTATTTCAAACATAGTGTAAATCATGGCAGTTTCTTGGTTATGGCTCCCAACAGCACTTTGTTAGCAAGAAATTTCCTGAGCCACACTGGGCGACCATGTGGAAGTTTAAAATTTGACTTGTGGTCGCTATCACCATCATGGCATGCCACTTGTGAATTCTGCTCCAACACTGTAGATCAACATTAATTATTTCATGGGGTTTTAACAAATTATAAAGTGGTTTTTTTTTCTATTTATTATTATCTCATTACTTAGGAGACTGATGTGAGTTTAGGGTTATTTCTAGCTAAATGAAATCTATGGGAGTCTATATTGTCTCTTTAGACATGGTTCCTAAAACACATATATMTTGAAACTTTGTCTAGAAAGGCATGAAAATATCTGCTGGCTTAGCTGAAATAATATAAATCTAGGAATATGCTCTACACTTTTGTAGTTGTGAGCCTAGAACAAGAAAAATTACCTCTATATGGATACCTCTAATTTAAAAAAAATCATAGGAAGTGGTTAAAATATAAGAATGTGTGCATGGCTACCACTKAATCTCTGAACTGAAGCATGTTGTTTATGACAGCTGTCAATCTAGGGTGAAATATGAGAAAGGGAAATGCACATAGTTGTCTGAACTGGCAATGATTTGTAGCTCATATCCTTCTTGAGATAAAAGTAGCACAATTTACGTTYAGTAACTACATTGCCAAAATAAAAGGCAGAAGACTGCTGCTTTACGGTGATGTTACTTGTCTTCCAAACTGTCTTGCTAATCACCTGAGTTCACTTTTATTTTTTTTTTTTTGTAGCAAAAATGCTTCTCAGTGCAGTCACGATTTTTCCAGATGTTTCGGGGATAGTAGAAAGAGGTCCATGAAACACTTAATACATTTGCAGTTCTATATTTTCAGATGCAAAAAGCCAAGAAAATTTGATAGTGGGAGGCCAGTTGACAGTGAAGATAAGATCTGGAAGAAGTAGGAATTGTCAGAGAGACTGTTCCTCCAGTGAAGATTTGGCAAAGGGGATAGGATTATTCCTGACATGAAAGGGAGCTAGATGGCTTGTCAGATAAGGTCAAGCTTTGGGTTTTGCTCACCTGCTGCCTTTATTCTGCAAATGGTGCACAGAATCTATCCCAGTCATCATTCTGCAGGCAGCCCTGTCTGTGGCCTTGTAAAAGGCTCCAGGAATGCAGTTGTGTCTCATCACTTCTGTTGGCTTTCTCCAAATGTTCATAGATTCAGTTAAATATACACTATCAAGCTAATTTCATTATGTTAGAGGTTAGACCTGTATTTTCCCCTGTATCTTGCTTGGAAAGTTTTGGTTCTAAGCAAAGGGATTTGCTCATCTGTTATATAATATATGGTGTTAAAAAATGTGTCAAGTAAGGTAACAATATGCATTGCAGCAAAAGTATCTATAATGTGTGAAGCWTAAAAGTGAAAAGCACCACCACATACTGTATAGTTAACTGCATCTTTATATATTATCTTGTAATCTCAGCCTACTGACAGTTAGACTGAATGTGTAAACTGTTTACTATATACTTCATTAAGGATTCTTTTAGGAAGTTATTTGTGGATTTCACTTTAAAAATATAACTSTATCTAGATTCTTGAAAATGTCCTGTAACTTTTACACATACATAGCTGTCATGTGCTGGTCTTTACACTTAGGTTATGGTTAGAAGGCATAATAAGTTTAGGTTCCCTTGGCTTTGGTGCGTATTTCCTGTCTTCTGAGAAGTAAGAGGGGAACAGTGAGTGGCAGTGGTACCATAGGGGCCAGTCATTGTTACCTSCTCCCCAGAGCAGCACTTTACTAAYAGGATATAAAAAGGGGTTTGTTCTGAAAGGGAAAGACCGGTGATTGTGAATCTACAAGTATATAATTGGTCCTCTATCAGCATTTATTTGGTTTTGCTACCTGGKTGGGCTCTGCTAATGATGTATTAGTCATTACAACAGCTTGCCCTGTTTGATAATCTCTGTTTTAGACTTACCACACTTTCACACCTGAGTTCAAGACCAAAACCTCCGAGTTCAGCCTCCATTTATCRAGTGATGTTATTRCAAATCAGGCCACTTAATGTGTCCTTTTTCTTCAGTCTGATTGAAAAAGGAAGTTATATTTACATACTTCAGTGTCTGATGTTAGGAATTGTTTTTATTTGATTAGCACTTTGAAAATGAAGGGTTTTATTCTGCATTGTTTTCTTCCTTTGTCTGAGAATACTTCTCATCCAAGACTATGAGACAGATTGCTTTTTGCATTGTCTTCTCCAACTTCCTTTCCCTACGTTTTTTCTTCTAAACAAAGGGTCAGTATCTTTCTTCATAATTTATCTGTGAAGTCCTGCAAGGAACCAATGTCCTAGACSAAAGAGAGAGAATCTGAAATCCAACTCTTTTTCCGCTATGTGTGCAGGAGGAGAAAAGGCTGAAGGATGTGTAAGGTAGTTTTCACTGAAGAATTCAAGCCAGGAATTATCTCCAGCTCTTACAGCCATGAGGAAATAAAAATACACATCTGATCTTTAGGCTGAGAGAGTAGTATTGTGTGCATTGTCATACATAGAAGTCATTTCTTTTTAGAAATACCAGGAACAAAATATGTCATTTTGCCCCCATGAACTGGGGAGAGTTTACAGATTTTCCTCCCTATTTTGGTAGGTCATTTAATTTACTTGYCAGTAAAATTAAAACCCAAAATGATGAGGTAAAATAATAACATTTTTTAAAACAAGGACCATAGTCATGCTAGGTTCATGTTTCATACTTTYGCCATTAGGAGGAACAGTTCACAATGCCCTAATTTTCTGCATCATTTTAATAGAAATCACATAAAACCAAATTACAGGAAAGAGGGGGAAAAACRACATAGATGTATATGGAAATATATGATTTCAGACTACTGCAAAATTAGATTAGGCAGTGAAAATTGAATCCTCCCACAGTGGTAGAAACTCATATTAACAAATCCTAGAAATGTTATCAGAAAGAGATCACAGTGGTGGTATCAYAGCTCCTCTTTTCACTTACCTCTCCACAAAATGTCTTTATTTCTCCGTATAGGGTAAAGTTGTTCATATTAAAATCCAGTACCTCCCCACAATAGACTGAGTATTACTCTAGAAATTAAAAATAACAACGGATTACATGACAGAGAAAAGATTAAAAACCATGGTAGATTGTCATCAGAAATTATCATAATTSTAGCAGAGATGAAAAAGTTGTTTTAAGATGGGTCATGAGAGCATTTATTACTGCTGATTTCCTGGAATTTACCTGACTCCTGTGTTAATAGTGTGTGCTATTTGTCTCCAGTCAAGATCTTCCTCCAAGTTTCACTGGGGAAAAATCACCAGACACAACATAAAAAATACTTGGTGATCTTTAGGAACTTAYTAAATTGATATAGCAAGTTTAACAATGAATGACAGTGTGAAAACCCCATCATATAATTATCCTAAAATAGTTCTATAAAATAATAAGGTATTTGGAGAAAAGGGAGTCTTCTGTAATAATATTTTAATTTTTATATTTTGGRCAGTATTTTTTAATGTAATTTAGATACAAAAGTGCAGATTTAGAAGTTGTACACACCTGCTAAATTTTCAYTCATCAACTTTTAGGTAAGTATCCTCATAGTATCATTTAATTGCCAGCTGTAAGGTGTTCACCTCATCTTGTTTCTTCCCTTAGAAAATTGCTCACTTTCAGCTTATTATGTCTTCATACTCTCTGTATCTTTGTACTACTAAGGCAGTCTGGCAGTGTTTGACAGAAGGAAGCTGGAAAATTGGTAGCCTGCAGAGAATGTCTTCACTCAATCTTGCTCTCTTGCTTCTCCTGCCACTAGAGCTCCTATTCTAAGTATGAAATGATGAAGTCTTGATCACAAAGACTTCTATCAGAAGTCTTTGACCTATCATTAGTTACTGATATTTCATTAGATGAAGTTTCTCTCTCCTAAATGGATCGTGAACATTTGCTTTGTTTTGAATACATGAGCTTTGTTTTCCCATTGTTGTGGGGCTCATTTATTTTCATTAGGCACCTTATCTGTGCYAGGCCCTGCATGACAGACAAATTACAATTGCTTTTTTTGAGGCTTTTTAACAGCTGCCTGTATTAAGAATTGCAATTGTATTTCTTATACTTCTCTACTTCACTCTCTCCTCACGGCCTTGCTGTCCCTCTTGGCCCCCAGTCAGTTTCTGATAAACACTATGCCAGGAGTATATAGAAGGGTTATTGCTTGATAGCTGTAAGGAGAAGCAAGCAGGAAAGTCCTCAGGATGCCCTGCACACACACAGTGGTCCTGATTTCACAGTGCAAGACCTGATGCAACAGTCGGGACTATGTGTCTCATAGTGTTCTTTAGGGAGGAGCTAGTATTGAAATGAAACAGAAGTTCAGATTTTAAGGAGGTTAYTTAGTTTTAAAATGTTTGTCACAGAATGAAAATTGTGGATGGTTAAGTCCTCAGAGGTTGAAATTCTATTAAATGTGGTTTTTTTCTAAAAGATGAAAGGTTATTATTTTGAAGTCTGTAAGTGTATCACTGTTCACAGGTTGCACAATAACAAAAATAATATCCTATCAAATATTCATCAATTTGTTTTCCAGGATTAAAGCCATGCAATAACAGAAAACTTGCAGTGACAAACTCCCTTGCTTGAATGACTCTCTACAATTTATTTCTTTTCACTGCATTAAGTTCATGGTAAAAGCAATGAAAGCTGAAATCTGATTAAACTGCTATATTTCATCCTTATTTCCTGTATAAATCTTAGAGACTGAGTAAGATGGGAGAAGAGTCAATAACAATAAAAAATGCATACATTATGCTCTTGAWTTATGTCCCCTGGCTTTTTGGATGTTTGTAATGAATCTTCTGCTGGGAATCATATTTTCCTTGATATGTTACTTTTTTGCTAGTGTAGAAAGGTATAGGAGGAACAAGATCATGCAACTAAGTTCTCTGGGCTCATGTGAGAGTAGACAAAATATGATGGAAATATGATGTTAATTGAAAAATCAAGTGTTTTGAAAGTGATCGTATTGGGCTATGATCTTCCTGAAGAATATTAGAACAAGACTTCTAAGATTTTTTTTAGTCATGGGTTGTCCATACCAGCTTCCAAACAATTGTCAGTCCCCTTTAGATATTAGGAGAATTAGTTATTATGACAAAACAATATGTGTTTCTATGATAGGTTCTGTGTCCTGGAATGGAATGCCTAAAATCTGCTTGATCTGTTTGTTCTTCTCACTACATGTTAAGACCTGCTGATTTACTGCCTGGGTTTAGCATCACACAACACTTTCTTCACAGAGACCCCTGCTACATCAATTTCAGTAGGCAGAAATTCATAATGATATAAATACATCCTGTATGTAACAGTATGTTACCCGTCCAAATTTCTCTTTTAAACATATCAGGAAGAACAGTGAACTTTAGTGCAATATCTACCTATAAAAATACCTAAATATCTGAATGCTCCTGCATGTATTATATGCTCAAGCACTAAAYACTTYGAGCTCCTGCATTTTTGACAAACTCTTACCTCTGTGCTCACAKCATCTTCAAGTGACAGAAGTGTTGCCCAACTATRCTTTRAAACTTTGAACACAAAAAMGAGATGTAAGAAATTCTCATGKAATTTCTTTAATAGTCAAGAGSTKGAYTATTTACTTTTGCCTTTTGATTTTCTTTTGTGCATTGTCTTTGCTCCTACAGCAATAGGGAGTTCCTCTCCTCCATCTTTACTTTGAACAAGTATACCTGAAAGTTTAAAATGTATSTAAACAGTAATAGCAAAGCAAAATATCCTTTACCCAAAACAAACTGAGAGCCATAAAACTYAGCAAATAGACCTCTGTTAAAGAACAATCTTTAACAAAAATCTGAAATACTCATAGGTATTGGCAGTAAAGAGAAAAATTTTTACTCTCTTTTCTGAGGTGAGAAAAGTGTCTTGGCTTATTTGAGTAATTTTATTATAATTTTGTTTTGTTGGTTTGTTTGGTTTTTTTTTTTTTTTTAATGAAGTAAAGATGAACTTCCAGGAAGATTTTCAAAGTAATACTGCACCACTTGTTCTGAATGAGTTTTCATTTCTCCAGAGATCCATGCCCATACTGTTATCTATACTCATTTACTGGCCTTTACCATGGCATGACCTCATAACCCAGAAGGGGCTCAGGATGTCAGGCAGTCAGATTCCAGCAGTTTGAAGTACTTTGATGCAACAGTCAGTCTTATGCCATGTCTCTTTAAAGGATTAAATTTGGTTTTATGGAACAAAGTTTTGTAGCAAATATCCTGGGATGATGTAACAAGTATATTTGGCCTAAGGTGACTAAACTACATTCTGGACTGTCTGTTTTCTTTCAGAAGACAAAAAAGAGAATCAATCTTATTCTTTAAGTACTGGATCTAGGCAAACCCACAACCTACATTTTTCTAGTAATTTATATTTCATAGAGTTTACCTGAGTTGATTTGTATAATTGTTTGTAATGACATTTGGTGTTAAAATCATCAGTGTCTAAAAGGAGATTTGGATTTTGGAACTTATTTCTTCTCYTTTTCCTTTCCTTCTATTCTTTCCTTTGTATTCTGCTAAATGCAGTATAAAAATGTACTGTCACTCTTGAAAACTCAAATCTTTAAATGATATCAAATACCAATTTTTAAGTTGCTTTCAGTTTCATCAAAATGCATGCACATATTAGGTTCATGTGGATAGCATACACATACATAAAATGCCCCTTAATAATTTTTAATGATTTGAATAATCTTTGCATTTTATAATTTTGGGAAGTTCGTCAAATCTGTTTTGGCTCCAAGGTGCTTGTATTTACATGACAATCTAGCTGTTACTCTTTGTATATTTTTTTTTTTACTACTTTTGGGAAAATTCCTTTTGCTGTAACATCAGAAGTACTGGGGTTGAAGTAGATATTGGCCCAWAACCAGCAAGATTTATTTTAGTTGAATCATAAGGGAAAAACTAATGCAGCCTTTGGAAAGGYGTATTTTTAAATAAAGAATCAGTAACAATAATATTCACAATCTGAGGGAATATATGTTTGATAAATTCATAGCCCAGATTAAATATATTTTCTTGATTAACCTTGTATATCACTTATATGATTAATTTGATCTCATGCACTTAYAGCAATATCAGATAACCTAAGCAGAGTGTGTGTATRTGTACATGTATGTATATACAGTCTGTATAAATCAGWTGTGCACATTACATGCACATCCAGTTTTCTTATAAAGTCATATAATTTTGTTCCAAATACTCCTCTGGTAGACAATTCTATATTCTTTGTCAATGCTTTTTGGGCCACTGTGAATAYACTGCTGGAAGCRCTAATATGCAGTCATTTTTTTAATWCTATTCTTTTGCTATGTTTAAACATAATTTCCATGTTCTTTCATTCAACCTTCCACTCTGTTAATAATTTATTTTCCTTTGCMTATTTGATTGTCTTCRGTATCATAGTTGAAACCCTGTTTTTACCCCTATTTATATATTCCAGCCACAGAGGTAGTTACCTTGGAAACTGTTTRAAGTGCACCTTCTTGAATATTTGTTCTATCAAATCACTGAACTGCCTTTCTTCCTCCTTCTTTTGCTCCACAAAGATTGGTATTGCTAAGCAGACTTGCCCAGCTTATTTCTAACTATATAGAAATATAACTATTTCTCCCTTTCTTAGAGACTCAAGGTCACACTGTACAGGCGGTGTCTTCTCATTTTTGGGTAGTCATGAAATGTCTACCATATATGTTTTCCTGCTAGCAACTGCTATTAGCAACAAAGTTGTATAGCAATAAGTCGAATGACAAAAATTTCTTCAGAGACCAGAAGCACTGCTTCCCTTTCCCACACACTCCCCTTTTCTGGGATGTGGAAAAAACAAAAGTGAGAATGGTGAAGAAATATATTTACTTAATAGCAACTATTACTTTGAGAATGATAGAATAGTGTAAGCTAAGTCATTTGACATTTCTCAGGATCAGAATTCATGTAATACAGGTTGTAGCTTCCTATCCTTATCTGGTCTTAAATGAAATAGCTCTATTGAAATTATTAGTGTCTCAAGATTAGTGTGTTGGTTGTGTCTTGATGTCTCTCTGCTTTTCTGTCATATTTGACCTGTCTCAAAAATCCTGACTAAAATAGCARTACTTATATTTTATACCGAGAGTGGCAGGCAACTGGGGAGATGTTTATGAATACTGATAAACAAAGAGAATTACTTTTTTTTGTTAGAGTAAGGCTCAAATTGAATATGCAAATAAGAACTTCACCTGTATRATCTTACTTTTATAACCAAATGAAATTTATAACATTCTCCAAATATTTATACATTATTTATAAGCAATGCAATAGCCTCTTAAGCTTCATCATGAACATAAGAACTGTTCTCTTTATATTAATACAAACAAATTGGTCCTGAGTGCTTGCTATTGTGGAGGATCATCCTATTCCTTATTGGCTCTCCYTTTCCACTACTTACCTCATCATGTTAAATCAGGATAAAGAAAAAAATTAAATTCTCTTCCCTGAAGAACAAATTGTGCTATGTCAGTATTTTTTCCAGAATAGATTGCATCTTGATCTATTTAGAAGACCTATAGCTTTCTAGCCACAGGTCATGTATTTGAAAGGATAATGAGGAGTTTACTTCCAAAGTTTTCTGAGGAGATGGTTCCAACCCTCCCAGATGACCTCTCTCTTGCAGATCATTGTGGATATATAAGGAGATACTAATTTCTGCATACCTTTGAGAAGTGGGTGGAAACATAAATGGACAAAAAGTGGTTTGGCTAGTTCTATATAGCAGGCAGAATATTTCTGGAATGTTTGAACGTAAGTGTCGATACTGTGGAGAATTGAATTAGTATCCATCAAATTCTAAGAATTATATTGCAAGGCTGCAATATCATCTACTGAAAGTTTTTCTGTGCTCTTCAAGGTCCAAAATACCTAACTTTCCTTATCTCTTTCATAAAATATAGAARGCTCTAGAGAAGCTGTGGCATGGAAAGACTATTTGTTAGACCTCCTTATCTAGTCTACTTAAATTCAGTGTTCCATCTAGGATCTTTGAGAAATACATTATAAAAATAAAACCACACAGAAATACATTTATATTTTTATACATAAACACAGAAACACAGAGCAAAGGGTGTATCTATACCAGTGCATAAAGATGCATGGAATTATATAGTGTTCCAAAGAGCTAAGGGCTGGCTAAGTTAGGGATTTGGGAGCTGGTAGCAGTAATGCAATGAAGGAAAGAATGCCATTATAAAGGAAAGTGTTTAATATCCAAATTCAGTGAGTTTATCTCTGATTTTATACTCTATTTAAAACTATTTTGAGACTTTACCTCTTCTTTATTAAGGAGAAATAATGATTATGAGGGTCACGGACCTCTTTACATGAATGTTACTAGTGACTGACTATAAAGTGAGGGTGCTGGCAGAGAGATATAAAGAATGGGAAAATTAGGATTTTCATTTAATGTCAATGAAATTCTGAAAATGAGTAATGTTTTAAAGATAGGAGTAAGGCTTTGTCCCGGATCATTAGGAAGGCAATGTATGACAACCTCACATTGATTGTCACTTGATCTGTTTTCTTTTCCCCTGAGGAAATATTTTAGATTCCAAAACATGTTCCTCCACACTGGATTTCTGACAGAGGCAAAATTTTAATTGCCATGGATAAACTACTTAAGAGACAAGGCAAACCAAACAAAATATTCTGTTCAGGCAAATTGAAATGTGACACAAACATAACATTTTTCTATCTATCTATCTATCTATCTATCTATCTATCTATCTATCTATCTATCTATCTATCTATCTAAACAAATAAATAAATAAATTTTGGTTTAAAAAATTGCACTTAAATTTATTAAAAATAAATTATTCAGCTACATCTCACCTTTCAAATCAAACAAGCAAACAAAAAATTTCATTAAGACAGCTTTAGAAGAGTGATATATTTTTTAATTCAGGTTTTTTTAWCAGAAATGTTGACCAGACTGATTTTTCTCTAAGAACCTTTAAGACTTCAAAAACTCTGCAGAAAAAAAAAAATCCATTAAGTACTATCCAAGTTGAAGGCTTCAACTTGATAATTTAGGAAGAATTTTCCATTTGTAGACATTAACACTAAGGATGCTTCAGAAAAAATGTGGTAGATGATTCTTTAAGATAAAAACCAGTTTCCAAATCTATATGAACCTGAACAAATGGACACTACTACTTCAGCATAGTCCTTCTTTGTTCAGATAACATGAAGAAGAGAGTATCAGTGAGTTCAAGGTCAGATTGGAGTGATCTTTGAGCAACCTGATCTAATGAAAGAAGTCCCTATCCAGGGTAGGAAGGTTGGWCTAGATATTCTTAGATGATCCCTTCCAACCTAAACCGTTCCATGAATCAATATGCACTTTTTTATCAATCCATTCATGGAGCCATGAATTTTGGGTTAGTCATATAGCTTAGTTGTAGACCTGGCAGTGTTAAGATCACAGTTGAACTGGATGTATCTTGAAGATATATATTTTTCAACCTAAATGATTCCATAATTATCTGATTCTATGACAGAATTTGCTAATAGTAATGATTTTCTTGATTGAATAAATCTTTTTAATGAACTACTGAAACATTTAGTATAGGATAGAAATATACTGAATGCCATTAGTCAGGTGGGGTAAGCATATTCCAGAAAGAYATTTAACCTTTGAGTGTTATCTCATAGGGTTCATAATATTTATATTTGAGTGTTCACAAAAAACATATCTTTTATTTCTCGCTGATATTTGTGACCATTGTTTGGACTTCATTCCAAACTAGTCAGCTCAGTCTGGAGTTCTGTTAAGGATCTCTGACCTAGATGTAAGTTTTTCATATTCTACCAATGGAAAATAAAATTGYCTACCATATACAATTCATCAAGGATTTAGAATACTTATGGAAATTTCATTTTTGAGTGTCTACACAAACTTCACACATTGAGTGTATTATGCACAATGTTTGAAATATGTAACATGTATTCAGTTTTTTTTAACAGTAATTCTAAAGGGAAAATGTTTCTGTAAATGTCTGGAAGTTTACTTTCCCTTGGAAAAATCAAGATGCTGAGACATCAGAAAAACAAGTATWAATGAATTTATTGAGACAAAAGTATTAAAAGGATAATAGTTTTAGTTTCAGTTTCTGGGGGATTATTAGAATCCAGAGAAGTAAATAAAAATGAAGTATAAGCTTGCACAATGCTTAGGCAGGATTTTTGTAAAATAAGATGGTTTCAGTGAACTGGTGTATTTTATATCCATTGAAGTTTTTGCTTTGCTAGCTTTATTATCTTTCCTAGCATTGCATATTTTTCTGATGGATGATAAAAGTGAAGAAGTAGACCAACTTATAACCTGTAAATTGGTCTATGAGAGCTGGGTAGACAGTAAGAAATAGCTTAATCATTGTCTTCAAGGTGTTCAAAAGGTTGCTCCCAAAGACAAGTAAATGTATGCATGAGCTTGTATTAGTTCCTTCTCCATCATTTGAAATTTCAAGTAAATGGGCTGCCCTGCAATCAAGAAGAAAAGGTACTGCACTGCAGCTATGGTATTTGGTATTGCTTAGATAAAGCCTGTTTAAAGGGGGAGAAAATAAGATTGCCTTAAGCCTCTTGTCAGCTTCCAGTCTGAAGTAAATTCATACATAACAAAAAAAGGCTCAAAGGARGTAAAAAACTGAATGTGGAAAAATAAGCTGGTCAAAGCAAACGTTTAACATATCTCTTCTCTAGGAATTAATCATACTATACAGGAGTGAGGGTCAAAAGATTTGAGGCAAACAAGGAGCATTTTCATGCAGGCAAATGGAAAAAAAAAACAGCTAAGCTAGTGATTTAAACCAGATTGAAATTTTTAAAGTGGAGAATAAAGGTCACAAAATCGGGTTCATATTGATAAGGCACAGTGGGAAAGTTTTAATGAATTCTCAATAAATGTTTTTAAGACAAGCACTTCAGACTTGAATATTGAGATAACAATGAGGTTTTTTGTCTTATCAACTGGAAGAGAGTTAAGAAAAATTCTAGTGAAAGATCAAACAGAATTATGAGAACTTGGTTTTGAACAAAGGAACTGAGCTAAGACTGATTTTGCTAACTACTACAGAAAATAAAAAGGTTYTTTAATTATTTACTTTTATTCATGTTTTGGGGGCAGCAGGGATGCTGTTTTGTCTTTTCAAAATGTTAGTAATCTAACACCTGTAAACAGCAGAGGAGGTGGAATTAAAATATGAAGTAGAGTCTAAATCCAAGTCATTGTAGCAAAGAAAATAGTGGAGTAATGGAGGGAAATGGACATGAGTGTTAACATTTTGCACTTGAAGATAGAGACAAAATGGTTATAATAAAAAAGAAGGGATGAGGTGGGGCTGAGGTTGATTGGCTTGTTCAGCCTGGAAAAGAGMCTGAGGGGAGACCTCATTCCCTCATTCCTCATGAAGGGAACTTGAGAGGCAGGCACTGATCTCTTCTCTTTGGTCATCAGTGACAGAACCCAAAGGAATGGCCTRAAGTTGTGTGAGGGGACATTTAGGTTGGATATTACATAAATCTTCTTCACCCAGTGGGTGGTTGGGCACTGGAAGTGGTTTCTCAGGGAAGCAGTAATAGCAGCAGGCCTGACAGAGTTCAAAAAGTGTTTGGACAATGCTCTTAGGCATATGGTGAGACTCTTGGGACAATCTCAAGCACGACCAGGAGTTGGACTTCAATGATCTTTGTGGTCCCTTCCAAAGCAATGTATTCTATGATTTTATGATTTTATGAATCTTCAGTAATCCACTTTCTCTACAAAATATGATGATAAGTAGTATAAAGAGACCCTTACAGGCTAATTGAATACATTTACTAGACTTTAAAAGGGAGATCAAGACCAGGAGGCGAGTTCAACACCAAGACAACACCAGGACAAGTTTTGCTAGTGTAYCATTGCTGAAAGGTGTCTGTTTTATTAAGTATGGACCATACTAAACTTAAGTGGAGAGCAAATAGGACTAAAATCTGGTTGAGTTGGCAGGCTCAAAGGGTTGTTTTAAACAGCTTAAAATCACACTGGAGATCATTTATAGACATATGCTCTTATAGGGGTATCAGGCYCCATCCAGATTCACTTATGATCTAGATGGTAATATCTCAGCGAGTTTATGGGTGATACAAAACTGAGAGGAATAGTTGACAGACCAGATGGTTGTGCTGCCTTTTAGAGGAACYTCAGTAGGCTGATGAAATGGGTAGACAGGAACCTCATGTAGGTCTAAAAAAGAAAATGCCAAACCCCTTGTGAATTAAAGWATCCATCATTAGAAGAGAGGCTGAGAGAGCAGGGTTTGTTTAGCCTGGGACAAAGARAAGTTGTGTGTGGGGAACGTAGACTGATATTTATAAATATGTGATAGGAGAATGTAAAAAAGATGGACCCAGATTTTGCTTGGTGGTTTCCAGTGAAAGAAGACAAGGCAAAAATGAAACCATTTACTGTGAAGGTCAAGCACTGGAGCATGCTGTCCAGAGGAATTGTGGGGTCTCCATCCTCAGAAATTTTCAAACCCTAGACAATGTCCTGGACAACCTGCTCTACTAGACTTTCCTTGGAACTGGATTTTGGGATGAATTATCTCCAGAGGTTCCTTCCAACCTCAATAGTTCTGTGATTCCAGGACTGCTGTGGTAATCTGGGACACTGGTACTTGGGCCATTCTCTCACAAAACAGGAATGAGCCTCCATAGTTTTATTTTCCTGGCATGTCCATTTGAACTAATGGCCTTTCTTGGAAGAAATTTATCAAACTGTATTAAGGAAGGGAATAGCGATTGCCTTAATAAAACAACAATTTGGGCCTCTATTTATTATCTCTCTTTAACTCACGCTAGTTAAATTTTTAGCTCTCTTTAACTCATGCTAGCCACTTTTTAAAAGGCTTTGGCTTTGCACTGGTTTTGGTTGGGGTAGTGTTAATTTTCTTTGCTGATATGGGAGTATGTTTTGGATTTGAGCTGAAAATAGTGTTGATAACGCATGGATATTTGTGTTGCTGCTGAGCAGGGCTTGTCCAGAGCAAAGAACTTTTCTCCTTTTCACCCTATGCCACCAGTGAATAGGCTGGGGGTGCAGTAACAATTGGGAGGGGACAGAGCCAGGACAGCTGACCCCAACAGACCAAAGGCACATTCCACACCAGATCATGTTCAGCATGTAAAGCTGGGGGGAGAAGAAGGAAACAGGGGCTGGATGTTTGGAGTGATGGTGTTTGTCTTTCCAAGTAATGGGTATGCATGATGGAACCCTGCTTTCCTGGGGATGGCTGAACATCTGCCTGCCCGTGGGAAGTGGTGAATGAGTTCCTTGTGGTGTGCTTGTGCACACGTCTTTTGCTTTTCCGGCTAAACTGTCTTTGTCTCAGCTCATGAATTTTCTCACTACTACTTACAAGCTCCATAGGGATAATAATTGATAAAAAACAAACCCAGAAATATAATGATGTATGGTTTGGCAACCCTAAAGTAGAGCAAATAAGCAAGTTACTGGGATTTTCTTTATTCTTAAATTTAGCTCAAAATCAGGAAAGCAAATAAAGAGTAACTAGAATGTAAAGMAAATATTATAATTATGTGACTGTGGTTTGTAAATAATTTCTTTGGGTTTTTTTAGACATAATAATTGCCTTCTTGCATTTTTGTATTTAAAGTAAAAACAAGGGATAAAGTTAGCTGTAGAATATATTTGCTATATAGAATAGAAAAGTACACTCATAGCATTATGGCAAACATTGTCATGATCTGAATGGAAAACATGGGCTAATTGACAGATGCTATCACATCTGTCATGATGAACATGAATATACTTTTCCCAGAGATCTTCAGTAAGCTGTCACCTTCCAAAAAGGTTCAGTGCAACTTTGTCAAATAAACAAACCAGAATCTAATTATAAGGATATACATGCAAATTAATAAGATTAATATACCTGTCCCCTTGAGAAATGACATTGATTACTCGGTGTTGATACACACTGTTGAAGTTAGCTATTGCTAAGATGAAACCATAAAAGTTCATTCGGGTCTCATGATGAGTTAAAATTCGTTTATGCACTATAAAGAGGGTCATGTTTCCTTATTAATTTACTCATTGACAGAAAACATCTTTCACTTATCTGCAACTATTTATTTTAAATTTAACTTAGGGTTTATCTAAGCAGTCCAACTGCTTATCCAAGTGCTCATAAGAAAAACTTTTCATGTTAATTAGCACATTTTARGCAAACTCAGCAGATGACTGATATTCAAAATAAATATGAAACTATTTCCTTACTTGCTCAAGCAATTTYATCCACTTTGTCATGTTTGAAAGTGTACTGTCACTGCTTTTCTTCTTRGCATATGCAGGGGAATCATGTTTGTGGTGTTGCTAACTGTTGTTTTCCAACACAGTGGCTTTCAAACTCATATGTGATCTCTTTAACCCTATCTGTGAGTAGTGAAGGGAACACACAAAATAGAATAGTCATGATGACACATTGACAGTGGCATCAGTTATGTGCTAAAATGCAATCACAAACACTATCAGTGCAGCTATTAATTTTTGTCAGACTATGTGGGAACAAGATGTATGGGATAAGTAGTATGGTATACAATGCAGAAAGAATTCAGTGAGTTTTCTGCATTTTCACTCTATTTTTGTTTTCATTGCCATTATTTTCAGTCTTATATAATACATGTGAACAGCAAAGCATTAAGTCAGTCACCAGTAACGTTGTTAGCTTTTTAAATTGAAATTTAATACATATTTACTTATTGTTTATTAGAGGTTTCTAAAATWGTTACTCAGAAATTAGTTTCCATAAAATTCCCTAGAATGGAATTTTCTCAAATACTTCAATTAAAAGAAAATAAGGGACTAAGTCAAACACTGCTGTCCCAGTTGTTGTTATTATTAGAAACTATTCAGCAAAATAATTTTATAACATCCTGAAAAGGCTGGCTTGTTTTCGTAAGCGCATTAGCAGAGATAATAATATAAATTTAGCTAAATTCAACTTAATGGATTCTCAAACTACATCAGAAATTGGGTTTCCCATTAGCTGTTTACTAGATGAATAGCATAATTACTTTTYTGTTCAACTGATGTATTTACAGACAGTTTGACAGGGGAAACAAAATTATGTGCAGCTACACCAAGCGAGTCCATGAAGGAAATATCTAGAATCCTTGGTAGTTGGATAATCAAAGAATTATTGCAAGATTTGGGCTAGAAGAACATTAAAGATCATTTAGTTCCAACTCCTTTATGATCATTAACAGTAAATTTTCTAGGAGYTATCACATACCAGCCCACACAATATTTTTCTGATGGCACATAGGTTTCCACTAGACCATATCAGTACATTTCAAATGTCTGTTCCTTCTCTTGACTGCATTTAAGAACTTGGATGTCAGAGGCCACTGAGTAATTATTTCAAGTTTGAAATGCTTCTTTATTGATAAAAAATTCTGCTCTTCCCCCAAAATACATAGATTATAAAGTGTCATTGCTTTTACCATGTTCAACAATAAGTACATCAATATTGAATAATATTTTAGTAAATATTAAAAAGTCTCTTACTATAACAATCAGTAGACATTTTTTAGTTGGAAAGCTTAAAATGTCACTAAGGTGTCTCTGCATACACCTCACATGATGTGATCTTGTTGAGTAATAGAACATTTTTAAGGCAGGTGAGGAATTATCTATTAAAAATATTTTTCCTAAAAATAAAAAATTTTCCATGTTTAAATTTTGATTCTTATTTTTGTCTTACTTGTTCTGTCAACTGAAATTGATACGAAATGTTGCTCTCTCCTATTTCTTCCATCATTCTGTTTACTTTGTTCCTAATACACTATTATCTAAAAATTTGGAAACATTTTTTAAAGTTTAGTTTATCATCGAAATTTCACATTGTTGCTCACTTAGCAAACAAAGGAAATAAAGATTGAGGGGAGGTCATCCCAGCCCAGCTGCTTAYTTCCTTATTCTGGCTGATATAGCTCAATGTTAGCATCATTTTAACTCTGATTTTTGTAATTGAAGATTACGTTTAATAAGACTACAGTTCAACTACTTCATAAAGTGCACAGAGAAAATGCTGAAAATGGGAACAAATAAGAGGTGATCAGCTTTTCACTCTGATCTTTCCAAGAATTCAGGGCAACTAATGTGAACAGAACATCTATACTGTTAAGGCTGCAAAGTTGAGGCCATAGCATATGACAGACCCTTGCTGATGCAAACATGAGACTACTTCACTGTTGTCACAGGAAAAGGTATCTGTTCCTACAGCCAATGCTAAATATATTAATAGTCAGATTTTGAGCAGCACAAGTTTCTTCAGTTTGTACAGGGTAGTGGAAATAGTGTGTAAACTTTTTACTGATTTTGCTTTTGATTTTCCTCTACATAAATACATGGTATAGAGGAATTTTGGATTCAGTAGTTTCAGAAGATCACACATGAGAGTGTTACTCAAAATTATATTTTCTTTCCCCCAAGAACCAAGACTGGTTCTGCATAGTTCAGTTATATATTAAGGCATTTGTATGAGCAATAATTATGTAATTGGCACAGGATTAGCTGCAGAAATCTTAGGATAATCTATGACTGAGTGTTGGTGTATTATTTAACATTAACATGACTGATTTAAATCACTGGGTGGTCAAACAAGCTGGTAATTTGTTTTCACATTTTCATTCATTGGAAATATTCAGTTACTTTATTACTGCTAATTGTGAGCAATTCTTCTGAAAAGAATTCAAATAGACCAGTTAATAATGCTGGAAAGTGAATTCTTTCCCCCTGTTTTTCCATACCCTTGTTCTGTCTGTTCCAAATAATAAATAAAACAGAGCCTTTGTAGAACCTATTCTTCAAAAGCTAGACTTTRTCCCTTTCTTTGTTGAATTACATTTATACTGCCTGGACTCACTAACTACAGATGTCCAAATTGCAGAATGCAAATAAACACATAGTATTTTACTCCGACTTTTCACATGTTGTATGGTTTAGTCAGCAATGTAATTTTCTCCATCAATTTCTGATAAGTTGGGTAGGGGCTCTATATGTCAGTACTAAAAGTACCCAAAACTACATCTTATAACTGCTATTCTCTGTGTTTTCTGTACAGATCATTTACTGAAAACATATAAATTCATTTCAGTGTGTAGATGAATTTTTCATGATGCATTATGCAGGAACCAGCCTGGCTGAAAAGTTCCTCTGTCCTTTACTGTAACTTTTAATTTTAGATCTTTTAGGGTTTTTTTAGATCTTTTAGATTATTTTTTAATTCTTTTCATTATTGGAGGGAAGCAGCTCCTTAAGTGTTATGTTGCTTATCTTCTCAAGTATGTTGTTTAGCAAGCGAAAGGTGTTTAAAGATAAAACTGCCAGAATTATTCCAAGATCTGACAGATTTGCTGACAAAAAATTCTTCTGATCAGTATCCCACCACTCCTCTACACCTTTGATAAAAGCCACATATGGCATCAATCCTGTTTGCCTGAATTAACTCCAATTTTCTAGTCACCAAGGTCAGGAAAGTATAGAGAAAGACTCAGCTGTTAGCACATATGGTCCAATGTGGTTGGTAATTTACTTTGTGTAATAAAAAAAGTACAGAATGCTAAACCCAAATCCCACYGCAAAATACCTCAGTGGGAGCTTATGATAATGTATAAACAGCAAACATTTTACATGAGCTATTTTGTGAAGAAATACTGTAAATTATTTGCCATTTTGGATGTAAAGTGTTTTTTTTACGTCTGTCAACAAAACTGATAGGTGGACTTATTGAGAGAAAAAACCCCTACAATCTCTCTGTGCAGCGAGGCTCATTTTGATGACTATCATTACAAGCAATAATTAATGCTACTTCTGCTGCTTGAGTGTTGCCATTGGGAAATAAATGACCGTGGAAATTCCATTCAGTTTTTGAAACCTGTGGAGACAATGAAACATTTTTTATTTTAAACTATTTGTTTCGGGGTGGGGGGGTGGGGGGGGGAAGGGAATTAAAGACCAATAATAATTAATGGGCTTTCTATCTCTTCTGCTCATTCAAAGAGATCTTTGACCAAAGCAATGCTGAGTTTGGCTTCTAATCCTACCAAAGGAATTTATATGAAATCTCAACAGCAACAGCTTTTTTGGGAATAGCACATATTAATTGTACTCTGAATATTGCACAAACATCTCTTTTACAGATATAAATACTGTGAGAATATGTTTGTTAAAATTGTGATGTTACAAATTCTTGCTCTATTAGAGGTAATATTTGAAGTAATATTTGTGACCTTCATGCTTAGTTCCAATGATAAAACTATGCAGTCAGTGCTTTTGGAAAATGAAATTGTTTTCAGATGCAGTGCAAATGAAGAGTGGAGTTCTGTATATGCAATTTGTATCTTGGAACAGGCAGAATGAGCAGAAATAGGTTTATCTTTACAAACATCCAGAATATAAGATATGCTTTAGAAACAGACTAAGTTTGATTAAATTCTTATTCCTATTTATGAAGGAAGAAACCTGCAGAAGTGTGAGATATATGACACTTGTCATCTTCCACTGTATTTTACAAGAAAAACTCTTGTGATGTTAGCTGTTACTCAGTAGAGGTCTATATATCATTTTGGTATAAAAGGCAAGAAAATTTTCTGAAATCCATTAGTGATTTTGGAGTTATGAAGTCTTTACCTATTTCCAGGTCAAAGCTGATAGCAAAAACTTATTTCAATAACATAAAGAGTTTGGACTTTTTTAACCATAAGTTACTTGAAATATTTAACATTTGTTCAAAATCTTTGGGTTTTAAAACAAAAAGTCAGCACAATCAGGRCAAGAGTGAAAATGTCTTTCTCTGAGCACTGCATTTTTTATTCCTTGTAGCTCTATTCTTGGCAGAAAAACCTTTCCTCTTTTCATTTGTGCTCTATGGACCATAAAAACTGCTGTTATGGAGGAGAGAACACTGTATGCATTACTTTTATTGTTTTTATGCTGACACAACAAAATCTAAATTGTCTGGTTCACTTAGGGGTTTTCAGGCCTCAGTGGTTCTGAAAAAATACGGGAAAAAGAAAAAAAAAAGTAGAAAAATAATACTCTGAGGTCAGAGGGTTATAGTGAATGAGGCCAGGATGAAAAAAGAAAGTGTCTTTTTCATTTTTCTGTGATGACTGAGAAGAAGCTAGTCTAACAGTTCTAGGAAACAATAAAGAAAATACTGTATTAAAGGGATTGGTATTTATAACTACGTGCTATACTGTTCAAAAKATTAGATTATACTCAGAAGCCCACTTGAATTAAGTTCATCTGTTGAGTGATATAGGACAGATAAGCTGATTTAAGTTTGGATTGTGCATGACATCATATTATCCTGTGGAGGGATCAGGTGCAGATATGCAATTAACACCAAATTGTGTTTTACACATAACATGCTCAGCTATGTCAAAATCAGTAATTATAATGCTTTAGCTGCCTCRAAAACAGCACTTATTTTTGGAGTGTAGAATTAGCTAGGATTTATAGGAAACTAGAAATTGTTTTGGTCACTACAACAAATTTAAATGTACTATTTAAAACAAAGTATCTTCAACAAGACATGTAGTGATTTGTGAAAACTAAAAACTAAATGTCTAAAGCTAAAAATGTAATACTAAGTGTCATCTTTTATTCTAATTCCTGTATTTATCAGTATTTCCTTATATTACTCATATCCTTGTATTACTGTTCAGTTCAGAAGTCCCAGTAATGGCTCATTATTGTCCACTTCAGAAACACAGAGTTGTTTGGACAAAACAGTACATGTCCCTAAGAATTCAGTTTCACATTAAGAACTGGGAGAGGTGGATCAGTGTACACAGATATACATTACAGGAACAATAAAATATATCAAATACACAATGGAGAAAACACATCCTTGGTCATTAATAGGTATTTGAACAGTAGCAATCAGACTTTACAGATTTCCATTTGGTGAGACTACAGGCAGGCGAACACTGTATTTATGCTTCTGAGCAATTTATTTTCACTTATTCTGCTGTTCAAGTTCTGGATAGCCTTATCTTTGAGTTTTGCTATTTTTATAATACATCAAGAGAGTTACAGGATTCCTAAAACATTCTTTACCTTAGGCTGTTTGTCCTCTCAGTTTTAAGCTTGTCATACTGTGATTTGAAATGTATTCCATTAATTAACTTTGTTGATCTCTCTATTTATGGTGCCAATCCTCTATGGCCTAAAATACTGGAGAGTACTGGAGAATATATCCCAGATGTTTTAAAACATCTACGAGCAGTAAGAGGATTGACTATAATAATTGTTTCACCTAAATTTGACACCTAGCCTTCTTGTGTTTAGCAGAAATCTTGAGATTCATTAATGCTTTTGCCATTATTAAAAACACCAGAAATGTATTTTCTAGTTTATTTCATAGCTATGTAGATTTAGTTCATATGTCAAAACAAAATGTCAAACTTATAAAAAACAATAAAGAATTAATAAAATAGCTTACTATATGAACACTTAAGTTTGGATTCCTGTACTTGTGTTCAGGATTTCCAAAGGGTCATGTATGAAACAGATGGGATGAGTCTACTTGAGTTTCAGAGGAATGAATGGGACAAAAAGACATTAAAACACACTCCTGGATAATGATGCACTTGCCTCTGCCTAGATGTATGAACCACATAAATTCACAATGCTTTTGGGGTTTGTTTCTTTTGTTTTTGCTTGTTTGGTTGTTAGTTTTTCTTTTTTACAAAATAGGAAATTATGTATTTTGTTTTGTTTTCTTGAAATTGCTCAAGGTAAAAATTTGAAGAGTCTTCAGAAACTCATTAATTACTGTACATAAGTTCATACTGATAATCAAAGAAATCAATGAAAATTCAGGGTTGGAAGGAATATCTAGACATCTTATACTCTTGTCAGAGGAGATCTGCTTTTCTAATTGAAACTATGGTGCAAGATTAGCTTATTCAGGGTGCTTGGTGCTAGATTAATTTATTTAGAGTTACATTAAGCTGTCTCAAATATTTCCAGTGAGCTGATTCTATGACTTCTCTGAGCTACATGTTCCAACTCYTAGTTTTTTTTATGGTGGAGAATTTTTTCCTTATATACTCAGAGCATTTCCCATTAGCAGCACTGGCTATTGCCTCTTGTTCTGTCACCACACATCCTAAAGAAGACACTACCATCAGCTTCTCTCTAATATTCTCTTTAGGTAGTGGAAGAAGGCTATTATATTCTCTGTAAGCCTTGCATTCTAGGAACAGCATCATTTTATATAAAACTTCCTTTGTAAGTTAAAAGATTGCCAATCTTCTGATCACTTTGGTGGGCACTGTCTGAACATGTCTTTGAACTGGACACAGCGTTCTTGGTGTGGCTTGACAAGTGCCAAGTATTGTGGATTAATCACTTCCCTTGTTCTGGGCTTGGCTGTAGTCTGCTGATATTGCCTGCAGTCTGCTTTCCTGCTGCAGAGRTGGGCTGCTTAATTGTGTTCTTGGGACCATAAGTCCTTTTCAGCCAAGATTCACTTCCACCAGCCAATTCCCAGCGAGTATGGATGTTTGGGATTGCTTTTTCTCAGCACAGACACTGAATTAATCTTTCTTAAATCTCATGCATTTCCTGTTATACTAATTTCCAAGACTTTTGTGGCCTCTCTGCACAACAGCTTTTTCTTTCAGTATTCCTAACTCTCCTCTCAGTTTTGTATCATCCACAAACTCAGTGAGGGTTCTTTCAGTACCATTTTCCCAACTGCTTGTAGAGATATTGAATAGTATCAGGTCTAGGACTGACCCTTGAGGTAGTCAGATCTTGGTAAGATACTAATCTGGCTTGAGATGTTAACTGCCACTTTCCCATTTCTCCACCTGTAGTTGCTCCATCTGTCCAGTCCTTATCCTTCCAGGTTGTCATCAAAGAYATTTTGAGAGCCCATGTTGGACACCTTGATAAGGCTCGTACAGATTCATTTTTTTAAAATCTCTTTTGATATATAATTCTTTTTGTCAGTGCAAATGCATAAGTGATGAGCTTGCTGAAGTCATTCAGAAGTGCATTTTGTAGTTTGTCGTTACATAAGGTCAGAATGAATGGGCATTATTCCTTTGGCTTTAAAAAAATACTTTAATCTACTTTAAGAAAAGTGACTCTTGTCCACTAAGCATGCAATGCTCAGGAAAACAAAAGTCACAAAGCTGTTATATTCAGTGTCATAAATAGAAAATACTGTGGTAGGAYTGGGAGTCTGTGGGCTTTTTTCCTCACATAATGATTTGTGATGATTTAATTCTCATGAGGTGGAGAGTGCTTTCATAAAATATATCAGAACTGGATTGCTGACTTTTTAAATTTTTTTTCTCAAAATTTAATCTTAATTACATTCAATCTTTATTTGGTTACTACAGAGGCTTTTGAGTTTAAATATTGCATGGGTGCAAAAGCAAAGCTGAGCATTTTCTGTGGCACCTAAATGCTTTTRGAAGCCAGGAGACAAGTTGTAAGCTATGATTAAAATAAAAATCTCCATTAATGGATCTGTAATTTTKCCTTTGTAGAGAAATGTCAGAATTAGCCTGGCACATTTTTGCTGTGCATTTATCCACTCTTGACTTGTATCATGAGTTCTTCTTCTATGTACTTTGATCCTTGTTTATTCTGWCATATTTTCAACATTCTGATATTTTTCCAACCTTGTGGTGCAGAGTCCCGCTGCTCAGATATTTCTTTCCCAGCCAGTGCTCCAGGATGGAGCAGTAAGTAACACATTACTGACAATGACTCATTCTGTTTCCAGACTCATATTTATACATAGCATTAGACTATGACTAACTTAGAGCCTTTGCCATGGTTCCATTTGTGGTCCCTGACAAGCACAGCTATCTTCCAAYGATGTTTAATTCATGAACACTGAGTATGACACTGACAGTATCCTCTGAATGTCATTGTGAGAGCTGTCATTTTATGYATCAGGTTCGATGTTGAGATGTTTTTAGATTTGTTTAATCTTTTCATTTCTAGCTTTCATATTAGTTCTCTTTTTTCTTCCAGTGAAATTCAAGGCATAGATAGTTTTCTTGCTGCTCAGCACTGTCCTCACCATTCCTGAGGGAACACAAGCATGGTAAATTATGTCACCACAAGTTATCTTATGCAAACATCATTTCTGGTTGATTTCAAGWTAGGTTGGATTTCCCAACAGTGATTGCCAGTTAGATGAAACAATATGGTGAACTAACTCAGATAAAATAATACACTTCATTGATGGTGTATGTAGGTTGATTAACCAGATTGACTTGCGCACAGTGAAAGGGGGAAACAGKATGTAAATTGCAGCATCTGCTTCTAGCAGTATGAATGATAGAGTCATAACCACAGGAAGCGTGTTGGRGTGTCATTATCTTTAATTCAATGTCAAATGGGCTTCTGATGCTTTTCATTGTTCTGACTTCTTGATTTTTATCAATGAGTCTGCTGAGTATTTTGGCGAACATAGGACAACTATTTGTGGTTATATTTTCCTAAATCAAATGAAGAAAGATTTTTAATTTAAGATTGAAAAAAAAATCTCTTGTACATTAAAAAAAGCAAAACCAAAAAACATAAGGTTCAAAAATWGAATAGCATAATTCCCTGGCATAATTTCAGCTTTTAGGGGTGGAAGAAAGTAATACAAAAGCACTTGCTTTTTCTGCACTTTCACCCTTGTCAACTTTACAGTGGTGAGCCATGTGAACTGGKGCTCCAGGTTTGGTGTTSTCTTCTCTTCTTCATTAATTATGTGTAGATTGTTTAAATGTTKTATTTTCATTTTAATTAGTCCAGTAAWTGAGCTTTCCTGTGCAGGAGCTTTCTCTGATTTTGTTGATGACCTTTCTCTTTTTTTTTCCTTTTCAATAGTAGCAGTGGYTTCATCCTAGCTGATTAAATTAGTCATCATAATATGAACACTCTGTCTGTTAAAGGACATTGTATTTTTGTCACATGTTCTAATGATTGAGTAGAAATCAACCATTCCTCTTGCTACTATTTTTCATCCTGGCRTTTATTTTTTCTAAACAAAAATAGAAAAATACATATGTATTACAGTTCCTTTTTTTTTTCTGTTGTACCTCATTTGGCTTTTTCTCCCCCGCACCACACTCCCCATCATGTGTCAGCAAAGTCCATCTAACCATTTACTAAAATTGTTTTCCCTGCCAATGTTTTATRTTGCTAAGATTATTTATAGTAGCTAAAATATTTACTGGGGTAAAGACTGCTGATAAAAGAATYAAATAAGGGTTCTTGGTAAAATTTTACAAATATTGAAAAACATTTMTTTCTACCCTGTCTATATTAGACATTAATTTACATTCCTACAGAGCTGATGTGCATTGCTTGAAGTACATTATGTTACAATKCAATATCAAATGCATGCAAGAGTTATTTGATTTCAAAAAAAGCAAACACAATGAGGGGAGACCTTGTTTGGTCATCTCTATTCTACATGTTCACAGAATGTTCTGAAGAAAAATGCTTTCCTCTTTCATTGTTACTAAAATCTTTTGCAATCAGGYCCTGATTATGTTCAGTACAATAACAATGTGCATAATGCAGAGCCCTAAAAAGTCTTCAGTTTTGTTAGCATTGACACTAGACTTAGTTCAAATGCTTGATTTGCTAAGTCCCCAGGTGCAGTGAAAGAACTYTTGGATTGTATCACACCAGGGGACAATGTAATCTCTTTTTTCTAAATAAATGTTCTTTTCATTCTGCATACACTGCTATTTCTCTTTTGGGACAGAATTTCTGGCTGTCAATCATCTGAACTTCAGAAATGTTTGTAGTGTCAATCTTTGTTTAGTATTTCTTCCAGAGCTGATGGCAGAATATGTTTAAGGCTAACATTAAAAGAGGAAGGACACTTTAAAAAGTCTGCTAATACTAGTGTTTACATGGTATTTCTATATTTTATTTACTAGGCAAAATGTAACATTACAGAACATTTTCTGATACATCTTGAGTTTACAGTGTCATTAAACAGATGGGACAAATGTGGTATAAAATATTTARTATTTCTAATAACTTCAGTTTATCCAGTCATTATGGTCTCTTAAGCACTGTGTTTTACAAAAAATGAGGGAAGGTAATTACCTTCTTTTTAAACCAACTCAGGTGAAAAAAAAAGGAAGCAAATCCTCTGTAGTTGCACAGCATCGATTTCTTCCAAATTACTCACTCCTTTGTCCCAAATTACTGACTCCCTTCCTACCATGTTAATTTTCAGGACTTCCAGTAGTCCATTTCTGTAAGGCAAGCTAGTCTTATTATGACCAGAGTGATATTATCTCTTAGCTAAAATCTTTCTCCCAGTATTTTTGTCACGTACAATAGATAAAATGTTATCTGCCCTCTCCTTCACAACTGTTTTCTCCATACACTGCCATCTGTAAGTGCTTTGATTACTTCAGATTGTCACACTGTGCAGGCTATTAGGCTATTAGGTTTTCAGAACCGCTCAGCTGAGTGATTGAAATAAGAGTGAAATTTCWCTTGTGCCAGAATCCACAGATTCTCCTACAAAACTAAACAACATAGTTGATTATCTTTGCTGGAGTGAAATACTTAATAGTTTTCCACTGACCTGAAGTACTTATAGGCCTTCTTCCTGAATGAAAACATACTAAGAAARAAACCAGATCAACAACATATTTTTCACATTTGACAGTCTGTCCAGTTGTTTATTTTTTACATGGAGAAGATGAAAAATACAGATGAGATAAAAGCACGGGCATCCTTAGAAAGTTGCCTTGGTGAAAAACTTGATGTTGTAAATTCCGAGRTGGGAGTAATGTGCAAATGGAGAGTTTACTTTCACTTGGATAAGCACATTATTTTTATTCATATTGCACTTAATATTTCTCTTTCAGAAATCCAAAATCTCCACTTATGACAAGATGTGGGCCTTCATGAGCAGCAGGAGGCAGTCAGTACTTGTCAAAAGCAATGAAGAAGGTATCCAACGCGTGCTTACCTCTGATTACGCATTTCTAATGGAGTCGACAACCATTGARTTTGTCACACAGAGGAACTGTAACCTCACACAGATTGGAGGCCTGATAGACTCCAAAGGCTACGGCGTTGGAACTCCCATGGGTAGGTGATAAGTCAACCACTTGCTCTCTGTTCATTCATCTTAGTTSCTGCAGCAGCATAGGAAGCATCCCATACACTGTTCCTTTCTCTACATTGTTAGCATTTACCTTTGTTTTCTTTTTCCCAGTCAGGCACTATGCATATTTTGTCAAAGTTTATGGATTCTATTGTATTTTCCAAACAGAAAACAGTTGTTATTTTATAAATAGCTGGTTATTTTCATATGATAAATTTGTTTTGCATGGTTCCTTCTGTATGTTCAACAACAGCAAAAGTACTTTTCACAGTACTTAATTTTATATATAAAAAAAGGTTTTAAAAACGTTGATCTCTGTGTTTAGAGAATGAAGTCCTAGTAATGGAAGGCTTGCATTAGCAAATGCAGCTGATTCTTTTAAAGTGAGAGGGCTAATTGCTGAGATTGCTAAAAGAGGACAAATATTTATTTAGCCTTGTGGAATATGGGTTTGCACATTATCTTGGCAATTCCAATCTCSTTTAAGTATTTTCCAGGTCAGCTGCTTTTTACTATGTACAAAACTTTAGTTGGAAGATTAAAGGCTGAATACAGGTGTTAGCTTGGATGTAGTTTGGCTCCTAGAATCCACAGAATGGGATTCAGCAAGATCTGAGTGCACACTGAGTGCAGTGATTTTTTTCAAGGACATGAGGTGAAGATCTGGCTTTAGATTTCAGAATAAATGGGAATAAAAATGGTGTGACACAAAGACTGTGTGTACCACACAATGATTCTACTTAATATTGAAAGGTTGTTTTGCTGACTTATTTCTCAGGCAAATATTTAAACTTCATTTTGAACAAGAATTTATCATTTTGTGATTGATGTGGATATGTTTTTGTTTTTCCTCAGGYAGGTGTTACGTTTGGTACTGTTTTTATCCATGTTAATAACATATGTTAAATCATTGTACTGGGAAAGTTTTGTCCAGTATTATAAATCAAGCACATGGAAAGGAATTTTAAGAAATAAAGTTTACTGAAATATCTTGGATAAAGAGTTACCTAGTRTTATCAAATACAGATTTGCCTATATATGGGGTATATTTACTTCTACTTTAATAACATCTTTGAAATTTTCATTATTTCTGTATTTTTCTGTATAAAGAACACCTGCTGAAGAAATTATGATTCTGTTAATTCTGTCTTTGAACAGTTAGTTTTTAGGAATCTTGTTTTGATTCATACCAATTTTTACACCCTGTTCTATTGTGGCTTTTGTATTGCTGAATATATTCTATAGGTGTGCAAGTGACAGAAGGACTGGACTTCAGTCCTGCTGGTATTTTTGGAATTTTATCTTTTCTTATTTATAAGCCTTTTTGTTATTTTGAGGATAAAATCCACCTTCTATTTAAGTATGGAGAAAATCAAATCTTAGGGATAGTTTATAATCTCTKAATAATCTACATGCAAATTTGTGAAACATCTGAGGCATGCCCCAGAAATTTAAGTSAACATTGAAATGCCAAACTAATAGGAATCAGAGAGACCAAAACACTCTAGAAATTTTTCTGTTTATGTGCAAGTTAGAGAAGCATCATAACCACCAGAGAAGGCAGGTTTAAAACAATGATAAATCGAGGAACAGAATTCTGGAGTTTAAGTTTGGGGAAAGAAATGTTGAAYGTAAAGAGGCAAGGAAGTTGAGTAAACTGTCTGCTGGTCTTTGTTCCCCRCTTTATATGGAGACAGCAGACACTATTTCTTTACTAACTTTGAGTCATATCAGAGACATTATTCAGCTCTTATTCATCCTCAAGATTCCAAGTAACAACAAATTATCTGTGTCAAGAAAAATAATAGTGTTTTACAAGGGGATATGTGAGCTGACAGTTGTCTTGAATCAAGATGAAACAAATAGAGGACGTACCTGCAGGAATCARCGGTCACCAAAGGAGGTAAAATAAGGATTGAAACAGTGTTAAACTTAACAAAAGAAGTTGAAGAAAGATCTGAAAAAAAAGATGACAGCTTCATAAGGGTAAATAGAACAGAATGTAAAATAGGATGTAAATTAAAAYTTTTCATAAAAAAAATGAAGGTAGAACAAAACAACATCTGAGGCTTTCCCAGAACAGCTAAGAATAAGAGATTAATCCAATATTTYGGCAGTACCTATAAAATGCTGTTGAGAGAGCTGACGTTTACAATGGGCTTATATCCTGTGTATTAGGTGCACAGTCTTAGAGGAAAGGGATTGTGCAGCCTCTGCTAGAATGATGCATAGTTTGCACATACATTTGAAAGGAATCCTTATGAAGAAGCATTTCCATGGTGTCTGTCAGAATGGTTTTGTTAAATATTTTGCTTTATTGAAGCTAAAAAGTATTACAAAGCAGTGGATAATGCAAAATACTCTCATGCATTATAGCTAATCTCATTTCTAAGGAAAAAATAATTCTGGAGACTTTAAAAGAACTTATGACATGGTTATATCTATAGAAGTAGATTACATAGTTATTTAATGACTGTGAAAGAAGTGTATAGACATGCAACTGAGTAATATCTTTTTTAGAGTTGATAATCCTACGAGTAACTTGTCAAGTGCTTGGAAATCTGCAGTGTAATGGCTTCACATAGAAAGTATGTGTTACTGCTTTTGCCTGTTTGAGAAGCAACTAGTCTCCAAGAACAATACAGAACTATTTACATTTATAGAACTGTAGAATCGCAGAATATGCTGTGTTGGAAGGGACCCATCAGGGTCATTGAGTCYGACTCMCAACCTGAAGAGGGCACTCTAAAAATCACACCATGTGCCTGAGAACATTGTCCAAACACTTGAGCTCAGGCTTGATGCTGAGACCTCTTTCCTGGGGAGCCTGTTCCAGTGCCCAATCACCCTCTGGATAAAGAACCRCTTCCTGATATCAAACCTAAATAAACCCCTAACTCAGTTTAATGTTGCTTCTAGTCTTGTCACTGGTCACCACAGTGAAGAGATCACTTCCTGCCCTGTCTCTTCCCCTCAGGAGGAAGTTGTAACTCAAATGGGGTCTCCCCTCAGGCTCTTCCAGGCTGAACAGACCAARTGACCTCAGYTGCTCCTYGCAGAGCTTCTCTTCCAGACTCTTCACCATCTTTGTGGCCCTCATTTGGATGCTCTCTAATGATTAAATGTCTTATATTCCATGGTGTTGGGAAGATACAGATGTCATCWGCAAAATTTACAAAAAATCCATTTTATCTCCTGGAATAATGGCTTGAAATTGCAGAAGTCTTTGCACTTAAGATGTACATTAAGTTTGTAGGATACAGTGTTACAGGTCTTAKCAACATAACATGACTGCAGTAGAAAGGGTGTGGTTGCTTTTGGAAAACAGCACCAAAGGAATAAGTTGCAACATATCTTGATTATTTTGAAGACTATAGAATAATAATTAGTGGGAACATAATTTGCTTGCGTTTAAGTAGCTTCAAGAAAAAGAGCTAAAATCTTTCCTAGCAGAAAAATATGCCATCAGTTTATGACAAGATAATCACCTGGAAAATGCAACCAAGCAAATATAGCATCAATTTAGAGTACTGCAGTAAAAGCTCTCTGCTCTTGATGTTAGTATTTTAAATTTAGAGAAATAAAGTTGCACAAGATTAGGAGAAAAAAAAACAAAAACCAAACAAAACAGTGGATCAGTCAGTACATCAATTCCTTCAAAAAAATGGAGAAGCAAAGTATGAGTTTACCTGATTATTTTATTTCATCTAAAAGCATTAGTGAAGTAAARAAAGTTTAGATTGTTAAATGTAACTTTCGGGAAGGCAATTGGAAACAACATGCTTTTGGCACAAAATTGGATTGTCAGAATCAGCACACRTCTTTAAAATCAACAAAATACAGTGATACTTGAAATAGGTGAAAAGCAGAATTCCGTATGGTATCTTTGCAGAAATGAAATWTAAACTAGGGAGAGTGAATCTGGAAAATTATGCATACAAGGACTGATTCTCATGATATAAGTTTTTAAATGAAAATTTTGTATATGGATTCATTTTCAGTCAGCCCCTTCTGATGCTAAGCTAAAAAAACCTTGATTTATAATGAAAAGAGAACAGCAGACCTGGGATGAGATGTCTTATAGCAACTTTGGAACAGAAAAGATTGCACAATGGGTTGTGTTTGTTTTGTTTTCTATCTTTGCAACATTGTTTACAGCTWTGTAACCAAGAGTATAATAGTTGCTCTGATAGTTTTTTTTTCTTCCAGTTTGAAGATCGACTGCGAGGGGTTTTTATTTGCTTTATTCTGGCATGTTTTATTATATTTTGCCAGGTCTGTGTTCTTCATCAGTGAATTTGGCAGAGAGGAAAATGATTTGCATATAGTTGTCAACATGGTATATAGCTGCTTTCTAATTTCTATCATATTCTAATAATATAGATATGTATAATCCACAGTTATCTATTAGAAATGCACATAAGTGTCTTCTAGTGGTTGGAATTTGTCTTTGTGGGGACATTCACCCCACCATCCAATATTGATGTTCAAGGGAGGAATGAGGGGAGGGAAGGAGGGAAGGACAAAGAGCGAAAAGACACAAAATTAACAAGGGGGTAGTGGGAGAGGAGGAGGGAGGGAGAACAGGGTATGCAGGGAAACTTATGCTTTCCATTACAGATAATCTGAAGTGTTTATTATCATTTCCAGTAGCTTCAATTTCCCATTTCATCATCATGMTTGTTTAATATTTGAATATTTTCAAATATTTAATATTTGAAAAAAGCCCAGTTAGGTCTAAATTTACCATTGCAGTGAGCTCCTAAATGTTTATGATGCATCCAAAAGCTTATGGTCATCCTATCAAACAGAAATTGTAGCATTTTTTTTTTCAAGAAAACCTGGACTGTCCTTCAATCCACTTTCTATGTCCTACTGAAACACATTTAATGTGAATTTCCTATGGTCCACATACTGTAAAACACAGTAATATAAAGTGACAAATGTGATTTTCCATTATGAATATTTATTAACATCTTTGCTAATGTGAAGTGCACCACATGGAAGGTTAGAAATGTAGCTTTTATACACTTTATGTTAAAGCCCTAATACTGTGTGAAGCTACTTTTCACTTTCCTTGGGTGATTTTTTTTTCTTTTTTTCTTTTTCTTTTTTCTTTTTTCTTTTTTTCTTTTTTCTTTTTTCCTTTTTCTTTCTTCTTTTTTCTTTTTTTCTTTTTTCTTTCTTCTTTTTTCTTTTTTTTCTTTTTTCTTTTTTCTTTTTTCTTTNTTTTTTCTTTTTTCTTTTTTCTTTTTTCTTTTTTCTTTTTTCTTTTTTTCTTTCAATTTTCTACTTTCCAATTGGAAGGAACATAGTTGAAATCATCTTTTGGAAAAGTCATACTTCATCTCTCCAAGATGTTGTGTCAGGATTTTATTTCTTTTTTAAATTCCTGCTTCTCTTCAGCATGTTTGATGGCAGGTTACTTCCCATCTGGCTTGGGCAGATTTTCTACTGAATTGCCATTTGCTTCTGTGTTGAACCTGGAGCACATAGATGGCTGACAAGTGAATATTTGGAGCTGATTCCATATGAATAGATCTACTGAGCATGCCCCTTTCAGATCATCTGCCTGTATGTGGCAGATGAGGAATATCCTGTTGGTGTATGCCAGACAAACTCTGTATGTGTGGAGATATGTGCAAAGTAATGCCTTTGACATTTTGAAAATGACAAATGGTATCTGCAAGTAATCTTAAAAATGGCATATACTTCTTCTAGCTCTTAAGAAATACAAAATGGGAAGTAGTATATAGGTATGATGCATAGAAGAAGTTAGATCTAGTAATTTCTGTAATGATTCTTTGTTGCTGCACTGCAAAAAATTGCAGAATTAGATTAAGAGGGGTCTTTTGTGGTGTAGCAGTGATGTTCCTAAAACACAGGATAATGGTGAGGCAAAAAGCAAAAAAACTGAGAAAAAGGTGAAGCACACATTTCTTTATCCTTTATTTCTGTGTAATTGATACAACCAAATTCTGTTATTATATCAATAAACCCTCAATTGCAAAATATAATGAGAAATATCTTTGAATCTGTTACATTATTCTCTTCACTTTGACAAGGRTTTTTTTACTAACTTTTCACTAGTTGTGATCAAGCAGATCAAACTATGACTCTTCTAGAGCATATCACTGTTTGTATTCATGGCACTTCCATATTCATGGACTACCAGGGTGCCCTGAAAAACACTGGAAAGGGTTTAACATTCAGATCTTTGAAAGCTRATTGTTAACWCAAAAATTGTTTCAAAAAAACCCCAAAAWCTGCACTCCCCTGACTATACAGAGACTCTTCACTGTGCATGGGCATAAAATACAGCTCTCAGGACATGAATGATGTTAAATGTTGTATTTTGGRGTCAACATGTCCAGCATTTCATTGCCAAGATAAGTTTTACATAAATACCCATTATACCAAGTTACAATAACTTTCAATGGTAACACAGATACAGGTATGAAAATAATTTCATACAAGTGCATAAAATAGATCTGCATAGAATATATTTATAAATTCACAATAGAAAATTGACAGCTACTGTGATGCAAGCAAATTATRCCTCACATGTCAAAAAGAAAAATATGTGAGTACATTCAACAGCCTTCCAGCAGAAATGCATTGGCTGCAGGCCCCAGATAGCACACTCACTTAAGTTCAAAGTATGAAACAAAACTTCAAGGTTTTCATGTTCTATTGATTCAGAGATGTGTTTTAAAGTAAAGTTCTCTTTTCTGTACATTCAAATTAAATATCAAATAAAATGTCTTTTTTTACAGACATTTTTTACCTCACACAAACCCGCCATTTTTCACAGTACACTGTTCTAAGAGATTCTCAAAATTGTSCCCACTTACAGATTCCAAAAAATCTCTTTGGTCAACTAATGTAAGGTGAACATCACTTACATGTAAAAATTTGTTTATATATTTTTGCATAATATAGCCAATCTTAAAATTTTAAATTTTTATTTTTGTAAAATCAGAGCCAAGAGTGGGGTTATTTTCCTTTCTTTTGTAATTTTTTTGAATTTCAGTTAGYTTTGCAGCACATAATTAAAATGTTATTTGGAGTATGTGCATTTTGAAGACAATAAAATTCATATAATTTCAACCGTCATAGAATCTAAAATGAGTATTTCACACTCCACTCACTTAAATTAAAGATTCCACTGCAGAAAAAAATATTCRGACAATAATTTATGATCTGCTACTTGATATCTTTTCTAGGAATATTACTTCATTAATTATATATATTTATCTAAGCCATTAATAAATGAAATACAATAGAATTCTTCCTACCTCAGTGAGAGACTGCTGGATTCAAAGAGAATTTAAACAAATAAACTGTTTAGTCAGTAGATGTATAACAGTTAATTCTCATGTTGTGTCCTGTAACTATGTATAGATTCAGCTGATTTATATTACCTGTTCTGTCTCTGGGGAGTGACCTATAAGAAGTATTCACAGTAAAAGGTTTTATGTTATAAT
This sequence comes from Alauda arvensis, assembly GCA_902810485.1. Classification (NCBI taxonomy): domain Eukaryota; kingdom Metazoa; phylum Chordata; class Aves; order Passeriformes; family Alaudidae; genus Alauda; species Alauda arvensis. The sequence continues at coordinate 2,220,731 of CADDXX010000082.1, forward strand.
ATTGAATTTTTTTAGCTAACCTGACCATGTTCTTAATGCAGGTATTTTACAAAATATTTCAYTATCTGCCTTTTTTTAAGGGCATATTTCCAAATACAGAAAATWTTAAATCAGGTGCATTGGGGCATATAAATTGCTCAAGACAGATATTTTAATAGATACTTGTAATTTCAAATATTATAACTTAATGTATTAAAAATACAAACAAATAAATTACTAATTTCCTAAGTATACAACAGCAAGTGAAAAGAATAGTCTTAACTGTCCCCTTAGAGTTTAGTCAGCCTCCTTCCTTGCTGCATTTATTATTCCAGACAGATTTTGCAGCCTGGTTTGTTTGTTTGTTTGTTTTTTGTTTTTGTGGGAGGTTTTTGTTTGTTTTTTGGGGGCTTTTTGCAAATGTCTAAAAATTAGTTTACTTTTGGGGCTTGCTTGCAAAATAAAAAGTAGATAAAATAAGAGCAAATGCCTTGTAAATGTATAACTATCACTTCATCATCCTATAGATGCATAGGATGTTGTCCCCTATGTTTTGTCYAGCTTTTAAAAGACCAGAGCTTTGCTATTTGCAACACTGTGTCTGAATAGGATRTGTGGGAAGGGTTCAAAGCTGCACTAAGAGCAGAAATGCTTCCTAATGTCAGACTGGACATTAGGAAGCATTTCTTTATCCAGAGGGTGGTCAAATGCTGGAACACACTTTCTGGAGAGATGGTTGCTACCCCAAGCCTATCAATGTTTGAGAGACATTTGGACAATGCCCTTACCTATGTGCTTTTACTTGGTCAGCCCTCGATTGGTCAGGCAGTTGGACAAAATGATTGTTGTAGGTCCCTTTAAACTGAAATATTCTATTCTGTTCTATTCTATTCTATTCCTTTGATGCCATTTTTTATACAGTTCATTTTCTTTTTTTTTGTCTTTCCCTTTTGTTTTTCCTTTTATCCCTTGTCCTTTTTTCCTTTTTTCCCCCCATTTTCTTTCTGTTTGCTTTTACAATTAGAGAAGATTACTAGATACATCAAAAGGATTGGGTTGGAGCATTATATTTTAATTACTAAGTGCATTCAACTTACTTCAGTGTTCCCAATATGTTTTAGTGTAGGTAATCAGACCAATTACATTACTTCAATTCTTACAGCGTTCCATTCTGACAAAATGTTTTCTTCTTGGTGAGAAGATGAAGTTCTTTGCTGCTTTCCCAACTGCTTTTTGAGGACAGATTTGAAGGAAAATACATTTTCCCCTAGAAAAGTGTTTGATAAGAGACTTACATGCTTCATTCCTCCATTCTATGGTGCTTTTCTCTGTTCCCGCACAGTTGCACAAATATTCCTGCACCTTTTCAGCCTATTCCTCTAATTTTAATTTACTTCTATTAGAAACAACAGGGATAGCAAGGATTTAAAGATCTGATTTTTTGTGAACCAGATAATTCATTAAATAAGAAAAAGAAAAAGAAACAAAGTAACAAAAAACCCCAAAAAAACCAACCCAAACCAAACAAAAAACCCAACCAAAAATAATCAARCAAAAAACAGACCCAAACAAACAAAAACCCACAACAAAAAAAAAAGTCAGACAAAGCCCCCCAGGCATAACAGTTCTTCCTCTAACATACATGAATGCAAAAGTAAGGCTGAAGTTTCACTGTCATGTCAAACTGCCAAAGGGCTGCTGCACTTTGCAAAAACTGACAGCTCTTTGAGCTGGTTTAGTGAACTAAACCAGCAGAATAATGTTCATTTTTTTTCCATGAAATTATTTTRCTTCATATTTATCTATATAGCTGCAAATGAGGCTAGAAGTATTCATAGTATGAAGAAAGCAGTGATAGTAGGCAAACAGGGATGTGGAATAGAAAATGGGATTTCTGCACAGGCAGCTGTTGCCCAAAGTCTGAAGACAATCCCGAGTGACTTCCCTGCTTTCTGGTGGTTTCAAGAAGGTCTAATGTATCTCTCAGTCAGAGAAACAAAACAGTTGTAATTTAACAGATGTGAGTAGATGCAGTGCAGAAGGGAGCTAAGTGACTTTTCCATATGCTTAAAACTGTTCTTTTCCCAACAYCTTCCATTCACTCTGCCTCAAGTTTGCAGAACTTGAGTATCATCTCCTTCACATTGGTGCTTTTTTTTAAATCTTCCTTTTCTTTTCTCCTGGAGRTCTAGGCTATGGAAGAAAGAGAGCCACAAGAAATTATAATACTGGCTAATATTAAAAACACTTAAAAAAAAAAAAAGGGATCCCATGGCCCTTTTCCAAAGTAACTGGAGTTTTTAAATATAAACTGTTCTTTGAAGTTAAGTCCTTGCTGAAGCTAAGGGTGCTTTCCGTATCCTGACATAATTCTGTTTTCACACCTCCACCAAACTTCAAAGGTGACATGTTTTGAAGGGTTGTCTTGARAACTTTCCTTCAGTCTCAGACAAGACCAGAAAACGTTGCTAGTGAGCACAATGGCACTGAGAATTACTGGCRTATTTATTTCAATTAATGCATACATTTGGCAGTCAGTGACCAATGCAGAACATAATTTTAGACATTTTTTTTCCAGGAGACACAAGCAGGACTTTTTTCCTTAAATATTTTTGTTACTTCTCTTAAACATTAAGCAATTTTCTAAAATCAGAATTATRTGTTGCCTTGTTTGAAGATAAAAAAGAAAAAGAACACCCTGGGCTCCATAGTGACAGKGAGATTTGCTTCTACTCTTCCAGTACCACTGTTGTGTCTGACACTGGCAGGTAAACAGAAGGTCTATTCTTTTTACTCRTCTATGATTAAATATATTTATGTAAAACCGGCAAAGCCACAGATATGAATGATACAGAAACCTTTCAAAAAGCACTTTCAAAGCTGAAAGGAATAGCAAGTAAATTATATATAAATTTAGTCCCCAAAGTTGTTAAYGATACACTTTGTTGATGTAACCGAAACAAAATTCTACATACCTGAAAATAGTGAACATTTCAGAAGTTTAAATTTTCATTGTTGCAAACGTATTCACAGATTTCCTCTGTAAAGTACAAAATCCAGTCAACATTGGCTATCAATTTAATCATTGTTTTGATTTCAGAATCTGTGGCTRTTTCCTGCTGATACTGAGAGGGACATAGGCTATCTGAGCTACCTTTATTCCCTGTTGTAAAGTACTGCTCTTGGAGAAAAGTTTCCATCTCACAATCCAGAACTCTACTTTAAAAACTGTGCATATTTTCTTATGTATACATATATATTATATATTCTTAGTTAATTTTAAAAAWATCACTTTGCAAACATCTTCCCACTGCCAATAGTTTTCAAGATCTAAAGTAGTAGTAGGAATAATAGTAGTAGTAATAATAATAATTCTAGACAATAATTTCTTTTTATTGTTAAGACACCCTAGTTCTTTTGAAGCTACTTGTTACCTTCAGATCATATACATTACATAGTATGAGAATTTTTTAATGGTCCCTGGAGATAAGACATACACACAAATCTGTCTCTGTAGAAATAAATAGGAAACCATGTACCTAGACAGAATGCCTTTTTCTTATGCTTGCCTGCACTTAGTCTGTAATCCTTCATACAATCTGAACTGTAATATTCATCACTTATGCATGCATAAAAATGCTGAGCTTCAGTTMTCCTGTAACTAAAACAAATTAATASATTTGTCTTCATTAGCTGAACATAATAATAAAGAAAAAAAAGTGCATATTATTTGTTTTTGCAGGTCAAGCAATGTATTTAAACTAGTTTGAGAATTTCAACTGCCTGAACAGTTATTCTGTTATTTCTGAAATGTAAGAATGTGTAGCAAACGTATTTGTTGAAAGAACTGCTTTTTATAGTTGCCTCAGCATACTGAAGCCCTGTCTGGGAGGCATTCTGAGACTGAGCTTTATATCAACAAGGACTTGCCAAAACACTTATGATCCTGTAATTGTTGTGAGCCAACACTGCCTTAGGATAGGGGCTTCTAGTAGGAATTTACCAAACAGATATAACCAAAGCAAAGACATTATTAAAACTTCKTGTTGATGTTCTGTGCCTAGGACCATTCATAGATGTTGTGTAAATGGTCTAGGAGTAARTAAAATGAGAAGCAACAGASRGAGCTGGGATTGCTTAGCCTGGAGAAAATGAGACTTAGGGGAGGCCTTCAAAAAGGTYGGCCTTTTCACCCAGGCAGCTRGCAACAGGACAAGGGGAAGTGACCTCAAGCTGCTCCAAGAGAGGTTCAGGCTGGACATGAGGAAGAATTTCTCTGCTGGAAATGCTGACAAGTGCGGGAATGAGGTGTCCAATGTCCAGGGAAGTTATGGAATCACCATCCCTGAAAGTGTTCACAGAACAACAGGATCTTGCACTTTACGCTATGGTTTAGTTGACCAGGGGGTGTTTGGTTAAATGTTGGACTTGATGATCTTGGAGGTCATTTCTAAAATTAATGATTCTATGATTCCATGAGTCTTTAGAATGGATTGACAAAGACTTTACAAATTTAAAATTTCTCTAGCCTTAATAATGCCCTTAATGCATTGCCCTTAATTAGAAAAAAACTGGTGTATTTCATCCCAGCACACTGTTTTTCCATGGTTTTCAGTTAGATGCACCCAAGGCCGCTTCGCACCTCAGTTCATACCCATGATGAAACAGTTAATAGCAAGATATTCATTGTTTAGAGAATTTCCCTTATAGCTTGCCAAAGGATTGGGGTGTTCTGCAAAAGTGTGAAATGGATTTTCAGGTCTGAGCAGTTTTGTTATGACCTTACACTTGTTTTTCAACCTAATCTTATCTGCCTGACCAAAATCTTCACATATACTAGAAATACTTGTAGAATTTCTTTTGGCTTCATTAATTCATCTGTTTATTGCTGGGTAGTGTCAGACAAATATTTCTTTCAAGGGAGRCTATATTTGCAAACCATTCATATGTGAGCGTCACATATTTGCAAGGCGAATTGAAAAAAGAATGCACTGTATAAATACGAAATACTTTTATCTGTGGCAAAAATAACAGTATTGATTTTCTCACAAGAGTTTTCAACAAAGATATCTTCCCATTCTGCAGCTGTGCAATTCAACAGATGTAGAGAGAGAATAGTGTATTATGATTATGTTCTTTGCAAATTGTCTGTGATGTTAAAATGCAAGATGAGTCTATGAAAAATGTTACTAACACTCATTTGTTTAATCTGTCTAAGAGATAAACTTTCGAACAGTTTATAATGATATTTTGAGGAGTGGCTGAAAAAACTAACCTGTGTCAAAAAAAGAAAAAAAAAAATAGAGCTGGAATGGCTAATAATTTAATAATGATCTGAGTAWTTAAAACAGTAAAAAAATCCGTTAACATCTTCATTCTGTTCACGTTATCCTGGTACTACAAAAAGAAAGTGTGTATTTAGTATTAAACCTGTTACTGTCATGWCTTCTTTTAATTATTCATTGTAGGCCACCATTATCCTGTTTGGTTTTGTTTTATAATATACTTACTGTGGAGGATAGATATGTTTTAAGCTAGTTGCAAATTAATATTTTTGAGTATGTTCCTTTCCCTGTCCTAAAACAATAAGTACTTATGAACATGAGTATTACTTAATGGCTAWTGTATTTCCAACCCCCAATTATTCATCTCACTTTGATATCAATTATTTTGGMTATTTATGTCTGGGAAATATATATTTAATAAATCTCAGCTACATCACCCATTTTGGTTACATTTCAGCTTTATATACCTTCATGAACTTTAAAAMAATGGTTGTATAAAGAAATGACCAGAAATTAGCCTCAGATGGGAATGGCTATGAGTGGGAAGAAGTGAGAACAATTAGAGAACACACCACCTGAGAAAGTGGTTTGATTATATTTAGCATAAAATACCGATTTTAAGTGCTTCCTGACTTAACAGCAACTTGTCTTTTCCAAGCCATACATGTAGCTCAAAGATGAATATATATATATACATGTATTTATCTGTGAGTATATGAATACTTACATATATATATGAAGGTGTAGCAAGCAGGTTTTGTTTGGATTTTGTTTTGAATGTTTGCAGTTTTAATTTAGATACAGGGTAGTTTAGACTGCTAAACATCTAGTTAGACAGTAAACATCTACTGAAGATTTTCCATTGTAGTAACTGCAAATTAATAAATATTTTCTGTTTACTCCATGTCTAATATTAAAATATGATAATCCTAATGTAACAGGAAGTGCCTGGGGTAAAAATAAAAATCTACAAACACTGTTTTTTTTCATCAAAAAGTTGATTTTGAAAATGGAGCCAGGGACTGGGAACTGAAAGAATCCCTTTTCTTTCTTCATGTATTTCTTGGAGTTTTTTGAAGCCACAGATAGGAAGAACGGGCAAAGCTATTTTAACAYTTCTTTCTGTTGCTTCCTTCCCATCCTACTTAGAGAAGGTAAAGAGAGTTAGGGAGCTGGTGTGGCTGTAACTTAAAAAAAAAAAAAACATTCCTGTGGACATAAAGTAAGTATTCTCCTATGGCCAGTACCTAATACTTTCCTACAGCATGAAATAACTGTGACACGCTATTACTGAGAGCTGACTAAACTCTAGATTTCTGGAAGGTTTTTTAGGCCCTRTGATRTATCAGGCTGTAGGAAATASTTTTCCATGGTTCCTCCTAAYCTAAACATCTACTCCACAGTTATRTGTAAACATTCTGTGTTGTTTCTGTCAAGCYCATGACTGCAGCATACATGACACTTGAGAGGAACTGAACTCCACAGTGTGTCACCAGTTATCTCCTAGGAAGGAATGTCTGTTTCAAAGGACTGAGCTGAATTTTGTCATAGTAACAGATAAGCAGGGATAACAATACAACCCCTAAAACGTTCAAATATGATATCACTAATCATGCAAACAGTTCAGTGGCAGAACATTGGGACTGTGGTTCTTGATAGGGCTAAGCGATTGGATAAGAGAGATATTGTTAGGCTAAACCTTAAATGATTCACTCATTCCCAGTASTATAAATGGTGTTAATGAACATTCTTATGGAAATTTCAGGTGTGCTTACCCTGGAGTAAGATTGTGACTGCAGTATATTGTATTTGTGCACAAACTGTCATGAGCATAGATAGATCAAGCTGGCATAACCACAAAAAGAATGGGTTCATGTTGAAAAAACAAACTCAAAACAAATAAGCCAGGACTGTCCTGTTCAGAGCTTAGTACTTTTTCCTTTCAATTGGCAAAACTAGAACTTGAACTGGTTTTGTTCACTTTATACTAGTCATATACAGCTTCAAAACCTTGATATCTTGCCTGTTATATCTGGCTTTCTCCATCCAATAAATATTTTACTACTCAAAGAAGTTCCAAATTATCTCAATTTTGYACCTAGATTCTGAATATGGTGGTGTATTCTTAAATACCTTTATCTTTTGCTTAGRCCAAGTACACAGAATATGAATTAATGTTGCAAGATAAATAAAAGTGTCTTGGAATTATTAATAACAAAAGGAAAAAAGATRCTATCCATGGTCTGTGTTTATTCAGAATGTATTTTTCCCTATAAAGCAAATGAAAAGTAACGTGTGTCCTGTGGGCATATTTAAAAATACTAGGYAATTCATAGTCATTCCTTTTGGTAAAATGCACCTGGCATGATGAAACAAAAAATTTCCTGGTTCAAAATTTTCTCATTGAAGGAGTTAGCAGAATGCTGCTCTTCCTTTTGATTTACTTAAAGTAAAAATCAGTTCTACAGGTCCCAATATGCTCTAACTGCTTTCGTATGATAGAATGAGTAAAGCAGACTAAAAGTAACCTGGCAGGAGATTTTACTAAGTTAAAATCTAGTAGGAAGCATTTTCAAGACCAGTTAGATCAGCAGAATTTCAAAATACTAATCTGTATGCAGTGAAGCCTCAATATAAAAAGCTTATGTGTTCATAATTTATGTTTAAACATATCTTTATGTGCATAAATCTTTATATACTGAGACTTAAGGGCAGAAAACACATCTATGTATAGCTTCTGCAGTGAGTCTGGGAGACTGTTAGTTTTGTAGAGATGCTTTAGAAAAAAGTTCTATGCAAATTTTCATTTTTGTTTTAAACTTTTCTTAGCAGATTACTGCAATTAGAAATTATTGCTAYTCCTCTTGAGGTAATTGAACTTGTGCAGGAAGGAATAAAAGTCTCTATAATCTATAACAGAAGGGCTTAACATTAYTATGGCAGGAATTCTTGCTCCTGCAAACAGAAGCCAGAGTAGGATCAACAAGTAATTTATAGCTTATATTCTGTAGATCCTCTGGTCCCAGYTTGTCATGGGAATAAATAATCAGTGGATAGAAAAATAAAAGGGGTAGAAACCAACTAAAAATAGAGGAGAAAAAGTCAGATCTTTCCAGACTTATCTTTTCCCTTTCTCTTCACTTAGTAGAAGATTATGCACTCAGTTTTTCCCCTTAATTTTGTAAGAGAGTTTTTAAAATCACTGTCTTCTCCCTGTCTTCCCAATGTCTCACTGCTACACTAAAGAATGGCCTGACACAGCAATCACAAGGGAAAAGAAAAGAAAAGAAGAAAGTTTATTTGAAAATCAGGGATATTTTATACAGAGGAAAGAAAAGGTTCTGATTGGTGGAGAAAGCCTCCACCTCTRCACACACACTGGCTAATACACATGCTTGTCAAGGAAATCCATCTCACTAGGAAGAATGTAAACATCCAAGATAGTTAGAAAACAACACCTGTTATTTACGTGAAAAACCATGGGAAAACTGACTCTAAACTACATCTTATCAGAAGGCTTAAAAATTCAGGATGACATCCCCCCATGCACAGACTTGTAAGATTGTTTTTTTTTTCCCAACTGCTTTGTCTTTCTATTGAAGGTTAAGATGTGAAGTTTCTATTYCTTCATGTTTCAGAATTTTACTCTGTTTATTTTTCTTTCTTTTTTTTTTCTTATGCTTTATTATATCACTCTTATTCATATGGCAGGTATTTTGCAAATTCATTCATATATTTTGTCTGTGAGTTTTAGAGTTTCTATTTCCCTTTTATGGCTCTTTTGATTTTCTTTTGAACACTAAATTCTCTTTAATGTTGATTTAAATAGAATTATATTAAACAGTTCAGATTTAAAAACTTAAAAAGCAGGRCATGGGCTTCTTGCAACACCTCAAGGCAGAGCTCAAGCCATCTTTCAGTCATATGATGAGAATKATAGGGAAAATTACCTGTAAATGTCACAAATCTTTTGCATTTTCTTGCTAAATTTTTTAAGTTCTGCAGGGAAAACAGCAGGAAAATCCAGAGTGCAATCTGGGTGCCTTGATCACAGTCTGTATTTATTGTTTCTTACTTTATTTTATGCTACCTTTGTCATCCACTGTGTATCAGACTGTGATACTTTTAGCCACATAAGCTGCTTCTGGGTGGATTTTCTTTTACTGGGACTTGCAGTCCTGTTTGTAAGAGACAAAAAGCTAGAAGAAAATCTAGTCTGAGATTGTTCGTATGCTTCCTTTGTTCTCTTAATAGCTRCTTGAGCCAGTATAAACAGAATTAAAAATTCCTTTTTTCAAAGTATCAGATTATTAGGTGTACTCAATATTTGCTGCAAAATGTAAACTTATGAATTTAGAACATTCTAAGTCCTTCAGAAATAGAACTACAGCATTCAGTGTTTTTTTCAAGGGTATAAATTTTTAAATGCTTGATTTAACAGCATCAATATATAATACTTGTCATCCCACACTGATCCTTACTTGTGACAGGATCACTTCTTAGACAGGATAATAAGGTGTAACAAATTAGACATTGCAGTAGAAACACAAAAGGTCCTGCAATATGTCCATTCCACAACTATTTGTGCAAAATTTTGCTAACCATCAGCAATAAGTAATACAAGTGCTATTGAACTGAATCATTATCAGCTGTGCTTCTAATGCAAAGCTTATAAGCTTGACTAATTTTAGACTGTATTAGTCCATGCTTTATTGTTTCTATCTATGAATTCCTCAGTTGATTGWTTTTTTAACTACTATTTTTAACTARCTATTTTCAAATRAACTACAATTGTAAGTGTACAAATCTGATCCCCAGAAAATATAAATAATACATGAAGAAKAGATGGTACTCACTATATTTAGACCAACAGAGAGTGTGGAAATAAAATGCAAATCAGTTTAATTAGAAAGCAGCCTGTCAGATCAGAAGGCATCTTAAACTGAGTCCAAGATATTTCTCTGAATCTAATGTTATTTAAGTTGTTGTTGTTAAATATTTATAGGCAGTGTAATGTTGAAAATATCCCCAAAAGATTACARAATACACTTATACTTCCCCAGGCTCCTGTGGACTAATCACTTTCCTTCGTCCATCTGACTGAAGCAACGTGTCAAGTATAGGCTTTTGCAGGATTCCAGCATAATCAGGATGGTCTGAAATGATGTGACTTAGGCCCCTGAATGAGCAAGAGAGTAGAATAGAGTTTGTTTTCCTTTCTTTATGCTTCCTGTATAGTCCAGTGCGAACACAGTTTATCTCCTACCACAAAACATCATCTTTTTCCAAGCAGAGATGATAAATGCACAAGTCCTTGCAATTTAAATGCTTTGAGGATGGCTCTTCTCACCTTTTATTCTTGAATAAAGGAAAAGGTGCTTTTGTATTTTGTAATCAGCAGTCATTTCTATGTTCTGTGCTGGCACAGCAGCTTTTTGTTATAAGCTTTCTTCTCAGGATAAGTTCTAGATATGTAAAAAGAATTTGAAGAAATATAGAACAAGCTGAAATAAWTTTTAAAAAAGTATACATGCTTTCCAACATTTTAAAGACTATGAAATATYTTATCCATGCATTTCTTCAATTCCTTCACAGCTGATCACAGTACATTAAATAGTTAAACAGGCAGCATCTCTGTAGCAGATACAGAAGATCTTTTTAAAGGTAAAAAGTTAAGGAAAATGTATTTTATTACTCATCTGAAAGAAACCCTAAGAACTATAGCCAGTAAGTAGCATTATTATGATAGAAAGAAAAAGAGGACGGATACATTATAGAATTGCATTCATATAAACTGAAAGAGGGGATGCCATGCCTTTTCATTTCCTCTTTTTCTTCCTTTCCTGAGGTTTCTTCACTACTTTAATGAAGAGTCTTTTGTTCCTGTTTTCGAAGAAGGACAGGAAAAATGATGGCTTTGTTCTCCACTTGCACAAGTCTTAACAGAGAAAGCACTTCTAATTGACATGATTTGCTCTCTAAGATTCAGAAAGTAGACGCTTTCTCCATTGCCATTATTCAATTACCAATGTACATTTAAAAATACTCATTGAAAAGCCTTTATGCACAATGCAAAGAAAAAGAGAACAGATTGCATACAAAGATATGAAACCAGACTTTGAACTACCCCTTAAAATATTGAAATGTTCAAAAGCTACAAAATTAYAATGTAATTTAAAAATAATGAATTACGAGAAAGAAATACATCCAAATAGCAGAATTTACATCCCTATTACCCAAAAACACTGAATCTTWTCCTTCTGAATTTCTTGCTACCTGGTACTGTTAATAAGTAAGTGCATGTTGAAAGGTGCTTTAAGTGCCTGACAATCTATCAAATAAAGTCTTCTGTGGGTTGGTCCTGAAGCATAAATTGTTTGTCCCCCTTTTAATAAAGTAACAGGATAAACTGCTCATTTAATATCTTACCTTTTATTAGCTTTAGGTAGCAAGCTATGAAGCAACAGCCTGTAGGTGTATGTACATTAGACTAAATCTACTGAAGCCCATTTAAAAACTTACTGGGAAAAAATTGAAAGAAGAATACTATTTGGCTGAATATAATATTTGGGCATGAAGATGCATGAGACCATGGGACTAAATGTGATAGGAATTGTTGCACCAAGTGGCCTGGCTTACTGGCAACACCAGCTGGATTAAGTTTTCTGGATATATATTTGTTTGAGCAAGTGGGTTTGTATTTACGTGACCAGTGCAATTATGTCGAGAAGCAAATGACTTTTTTGGATTAATGTTGTGGCTGTCAAATATATAGTTTTCCATGAGATGTTATTTATTTTAATTTGGAATRACTAACATTTCATATAACATATTCTATGCAATATTTCTTCCCTGTGGCCTCTTCAGGTTCTCCATATAGAGACAAGATCACTATAGCAATTCTTCAGCTGCAGGAAGAAGGCAAGCTCCACATGATGAAAGARAAATGGTGGAGGGGCAATGGTTGCCCAGAAGAGGAAAGTAAAGAGGCCAGTGCTTTGGGAGTTCAAAATATTGGAGGAATCTTCATCGTGCTGGCAGCAGGATTGGTGCTTTCTGTCTTTGTGGCAGTTGGGGAGTTTTTGTATAAATCAAAAAAAAATGCCCAGTTGGAAAAGGTAAATATTGTCATTGCCTGTTTATTTTATATTTATGGTCTATTTAAATAATATTTTAATCATTTTTTGATGTTTAGTGAAATGTAGATGATGCATACTTACTGTTTATTCTTATACTAAGGCATTTGTATAACAAAGGATGACAGCAAAATATCCAAAGTTTTATATTTACAGCTTTTAATTTTTCTTCAATGTGTTTGATTGTAGCCAGATTTCAGGACAAGTGACTATTTCTCCTCTTATTCAAGCCTGAAAAAAGACAGCTTTTTACTCCTGGAAGTTCACTGCAGTTAATTTTATGGATGAAGAAGAAATCTGAAACTGTAATGGGAAACATATTAATCTTCTACAGATAATTCTGATTTTCAAAAGAYAAACTGTCTGTAGCTCAAAGTCTAAATCTAAAAATGTCTCTATAGAAATGTTCTTTATAGGAATTTATACTTGCAAAGTTGTCCTGGTAACATCTGGAAAAGATTACATCAATATGATTAATTTTTGTGGGTTTACTACTGATATGGTGTCCTGTAATTTCAAACTGACCCAATTTTTAAAATTCTATTGTTAACTTGTTTTGTACATGCAATTTATACAATCAGAATACTGTAATTGTGCTAAGACTAGTAATATCTTGAAAAATTTGTAGCTGAAATGATCGTTTTTGCATAATAATTAAATAARTCCTTCCATATGTATGTGCCCATGTCTAAACCTAAAATAAAATAGTACATTTTATTGCTCTGCCAAAATCTGAATTTTCAACATTGAGAGAAACTGTTGGATTTTGCTAGGTCTTCTTTTTAYTTTTTACTTTTGAGGAGATTGTGACCTATGGCAATTTTTAAATTTATATTTAGAAGTGCAATTTAATAAAATCAGTAGTAAATCCAAAAGCTATATTTATATTGGTATTTTTCCAGATGATGCTAGTGAGCTTTTGTAACTTGAATCATTACTCAGAAAAATTGYTATTTTTTTCACTTCTTTTGAGGCAACTTTTTGGTACTCAAATTTCCTGTTATAAATATATTGTTGAGAATTTTTTTTCAAACACACACTAAGGCAGTGTGAGGTTTCAAGGTCCTAAACACTGTTTGAACATGGGTACATTCATTTAGTTGTTAAAGGACCCTTCAGATCCTCTTCTTACAATACTGCAGGCTAATTCCTTCTGTTAACATACTATTGGAATGTTATGTTTCTGAATTGAATTTGTAAGGAAAAGTATACTGGTTGCTTAATAAACCCATGTAAATATCACTAATTTTTATCCATTCCTAAAATGGATATGAATCTCATATGAACTTCAGTAAAATTTGGTTTAGCTTTTCTGGAGTTTAAACAAGCACTCAAGTAGAAAAATTGCACTGCTTTGATAATAATTTTGTTACATGAGTTCAGTATTTTACAGGGTGTAAATACATATGTGATAATAATAGCATGTTTGAAGTCGTGAGAGGAAGCAAACAGAAACTTTCTAATTAAGGATTTGTTTTCCTTAAGTCCTTTCATTTGTAGGGGGTGGCAGGGGGAGGAGTTTGATTATGTTTGTTTGGTTTGGGTTTTTTTTTTCTTTTTTCTTTTGTGTTTACTTTTTTCCACTTGTTTATTTAATAGTGTTGGATAGATATAGCAATGACTGGAGGAATGTGACCTTTCAACAGCATTTGTACCAGATATGTTTCATCATCAAGTATTTAGATACTTTTAAAAGTTAGGAATAAATCTGAAGCAGTTGAGTTGAGTGGAGTCAGGATTCTCTCCTTTCTCTCCTCCTTGCCTCCAATGACTTACCTTCCATCTCCTCCCTGCTACTCCCACATCCCCTGATATCAGCAGAGCATTAAAATTTCACTGCAGTTTTATTTATGGAATGAACTTAAGAGGAAGATGATGCTCATATCCYTGCACATGGCTTACCCCAACTTCCCCTTACCCACTCTTCTTACAGCACCCAAAGACTTTCAGACAACATCTTCTTTCAACCTCTCCAAGCATAGCACATCCCCTTTGCTTAGGAGAGGGAGCAACAGCAGCCTAGGATGAGATGAGGAATCCTGTAGTTTGTCTGCAGTCTCTACAAGTCCCTGCTGAGATGAGTAAACAGTGCAAATAATGCTGCTTTGGATATCCCGTGGGAGAGAGGAGGCACCTATTTTTGGTAACATTTGTGGTTTCATCCTGTAGGAATCATAGTATCATTATGGCATAGTGTTTGTCAATATTTGGAAAGAGGGAAGATCAAAGGTYGTATGAACAGCCAAGGAAACAAAATCAATCAGATAACTTCAGCTGCTGAGTATATGGAGTATCTTGAGATATAAAGTGGGCATGAGTGTAAAAATTGCTTTTTAGTGTGTACAAAATATTCAGTTGCACTTCTGGCAGTGAGGCAATGCAGATTGAAATAGTATAATATAAATATGGAGTTTTAGAGTTTTTTATGTCACCCTGCTCTTGGAGCTTACACATAAATAGAGATATTGTCTGGTGTGAACCTATTTGGAGGAGTGAAATCTTGAAAGGAATCAAGCTCAGAAAGAACAATAAAATGGTGTTATTTGCTAAAACAAAAAATGTTGCATCTTGTAAGAAAAGATGGCTCAAAGTATACATGCCCCTGATGTGTTTAAAAGTCCTAAGGAAACATATGACACTCCTGAGACTTTCTGTGAAACAGATGATTTTATGCCACCACAACACTTTCAAGACAGAGAGAAATTCCTCTTTGATTGACACCTTTCAAAAGCAAAGATAAGCCTGGMTGTTATCACAGTTAGACTGCCAGTCACTGGCAGTTACTAAAGCTARCTTGCTTGAAAATAAAATAAATTACTAAATATTTTCCAGAAAATCCAGAAATTATGAATGCGGAAACAGATATTTATGGATTAATATCTGGTATAATTTTTAGCCATTCAAAACTCATTGAGCTTTCAGCAGGATGGAACTAGGTATGCTTGTATAGAAATAGCAGATGTAAATTTTACTAATTTTGAACTGTTAAGTAYTTAAAATAATGTGAAATGAGACACATACCTTAATTATTGTTAAGAGATGAGGTCATATACTTCCTACAGTAAAAAGTACTAGATTAGGCCTCAACATGTACTAAACTAGTATTGCCAACTGAGTATTTCTGGAGTTATACAATCAAATAATAACATAAACATCAATTAAATTAACCTCTCTGAAACACTTATTATTACAATTTATTATAAAACCAATAAAAACAATAAGTACATAAATACTTGTTTATATTTCACATACATTTACAGGGAAGACAAAAGCTATTGAACTTTTCATGTTAAATTATTCACTGCTCTGCTGCATAGTTGAGTTGAGAAAGATCAGTGAGGACATTTGTCTCATAAGGCCCAATGACCGAGCACTTGGCAGAACTGGGCCCAAAGCAGAGTTCAGTGGCTAGGAATATACATGTGTTACATACAGAACTTTTACTTACAGCTACAAATTACATGGAACAAGAAATTCTGAATGCTGAGCTGTGACCTGTATATGAGAACTATGTCTTTGGAGTTGGCACAAATTTATCTTGATGACTCTTGCCTGAAATGAATCGGATACAATAATTTAAAACGCTTTCTGCAAAATGCTCAAAACATGTTTTTATAATGTAAGGAAAGCAAGAACACGACTTTCTGGTCTTAACTGGCTCAAAAATTCATGCAGCTTTAATGAGTTGCAGATTCTTTATGTTATGGTACGATTTGATCTTAAACTTACTAGAAATTAAATGTGGTTTGGCTATGATTGCTAGTAATTCTGAATTTTCTACTTCAGACACAGGTTTTAATAATGCCATAACCTGGAGTCTGTTTTGGACTAGATAACTCTTCTAATCTTGCTCAGTACATAGTCTCACTCTTTCTTTCAGAGAAAGTGCGGGAATGGCAGAGCACATATCCTTGTCTATGGCAGAATGTTGRTATTCCAGATGGTACAGTGGAAAGGGCTAGGTGGAAATGGTAGGTCAGAGGTTATCCTGTCTGCATTCCTGCAGAGCAACCACAAGATGGTGCCTTCTAGTTTCTGAGAGGGAAATTTATTTGTCACTTTTTAATAAAATGTATGTCACAATGCTTACCTATTGTTTWATTGCAGCCTTTTTGAAAATGCTAAAGGCTTGTATTATTTACCATTGTTTCTGATACAAACATCTAATTATGTCATCTACTTGGAAACATGTTATTATCAGACCTTTTTTATCTAGCCAATCTTGACAATAAATGCTCAGTCATTTGCATTTTATAATTGCTTTTGCTGCTGAATGACCTCTTCCCTTATTTTAACAGGCACTCAGAGGGCAGTGAATAAGCAAGGTTAGAAACAGAAGCCATTTAAAACAATTACTATGTCTTTCCTCTATTCTTTTTTTTTTTTAATTGATGTGCATCAATGCATTATGGGTTTATGTCTGTTTCACACATTTAGTTTTGTATCGCTCATATTATTATCGTAAATGCCAGGGAAAACATTGACCTTGAAGACCATTAGTAATTAACATAATATATTGATGATTCTCAGTTTGAGAATTTATTGACCTTCCCTTTGATTTTGTGTGATCAGGGTTTTTTTAAGTTTTCTCTGAGATTATTTCCATTTCCATACCACACTTACACAGTGATTAGATACTACTGTAAGTGTTAGCTGTGTGATAGAAAATGCAAGTGCGCTGCTGAAACATTAGGATGAAATCCACAGTATTGATGAAGGCAGTGCCACCAATATATAGACCATTACATGTTGCCCTTGTAAATTGTTGTCCTTGTGYCTATCTTGGTCAGGGTTTCTTTGGAAAGGGTGACATTGGCTGGAGATGTTATCTGCAAACCTGATTTTATTGATTAGTGGTCTCACACCCTTGGCAAGGAGGGGCCAAGGGCTGATAGGCTGAAACACCTGTTGCACTGTAACCATATGAAGTTACACTTCATCCTGATTTTGCTTCCCTCAAATATGATTGAACTGTTCTCAATTTGTTTACATGGAGTCAGTGTAAATGCTAACAGTTTATTTTCCAAGGTCCTTTCACAATCTATTTGTASTAGGATAAGTTTCATTCATTATGTCTTACAATGGTTCTTTTTAGAATTCATGTCAGCAAAGTGCAAATATATAGCTTGTCCTATATGGAAAGAACTTACAGGAAGAAGTTAACAATCACTGAAATATYGTGATGCTTCTTGTCAGCAGGATGTGACAAAGTATTTTAATCTTTAATTGTTATCTCACCAACAGTGCAAAACCAAATTTCAGTAATTTCATATGAAAAAATCAAAAGGTTTTAGGATTCTTCTTATTTTACCATAATATTTTATGGTGTGGTGGTATGGGTTATTTTTCTAAATTTTCCTAAATTAGTTTTCAGTAAAGTACTTTCTCAAAAAAATTCAGTTATATCAGTTTTGCTGGAGTTCAAAAATATTCCTAATAGTTTATTATCAAAAGCTTTAGAATTTGGGACAGTAATTTATAATAGTTTTGGAACAGCAACAAAGTAAATCTCAGCCTAGTGATTTTTTTCCAGGGGGAGACAAGTTCAAAAGATTTTAAAGTTGAAAAGCCTGTTTCCTCAGGCTACAAGAAACAAAAGAATGTTGGACATTCTTGGTAAATTGAAGTAAAAGCTTTGGGATTTATATCCCATGTAGCTTTTATACACTCTACAGTCAAGGATGTAGTCTGTATTTTTGTGTCACATTTTTTAATGGAGTAACCTCAGAAATTGCAATTTTGGCTGGGCAAAGCAGCAGCTGAGACAGGTCACATAAGAAAAGGTTTTCCCAACATTAGCACACTGCATTCTGCAGATATGCTGTTGGAAAATTGACAACTTCTATCATCCTGTAATCCCCTGAGCACTGTATGAGTATGTATAAACTTATATGGTTTATTTGTGTGTGTGTAAGTGTAGCAATTATGTGAATTTCAGGTATTAATTTTAATYAAATGCCCTATTGGAAACCATGTAAGTATATTTTAGAGGATATTTTATAAGGGAAGGAATTGTTTAAAAACCCAACAA
>CADDXX010000082.1:2239436-2252348 GCA_902810485.1 Alauda arvensis
TAAGTACACAAGTACAGAAAGATCACTTTGGTTCCATATTCATTCACTCAAAAATCAGAGTTTAAATTATAGGTCTGAGRTATGGAATTTTAAGTTTGACAAGAATCTAAAATTGTTTAAAAAAATTTTGGAAACCTCTACATGTTACTTACTTTATAGCAAATATGGTTCACTTTCACTTATTAGGAGAAAAAATACCACATTATATGATTATTTTCTCCTCTGATAAAAATATTTTTTCATTCCAATATGAAAAATGGCAGAACATAAAGCATTCATGTCTTTCTAATAATTTTTCATTGTCTTCCTCTAAATATTACTTTAGCAAATAATATTTTAGTACGAAAAATTAAACTTTCGATTTTTAATTGATCAGTTAAATGTAGTAGCAAATWCAGTTTAGTTCAGCTGATTTATTTACTTTGACTTTTGTCTAAGTCAGCAAAATAACAAGCACTTCCTACAACTCTTAGGTTGAGAAAATATCCTTGACTGTCAGATTAAACCATATAATTGTAGAGAAATGGCTGGTAAACCTTTTGATATTTTGTACTGCAATATGACTTTAACAGCGTTTTCAAAACAGTAGAAAAACTCTTTGTCATTAAGTTAATACTAAAAGTCTCTCTCTGTTCAATATGATTTGAGGCCATGCCAAATTTCTCATTAAGTTCATGCTATCACACTGAACTATAAAAMAATAAATTTTTACAGTGAACAAAGTACAGAGGACTTAATCTGAGCAAAATTTGAAAATAAAACTGTTTAGAATTCAGATAAGAAATGTTATACTTATTTTATAAACCATTTCTGTAAAATTAACTATTTATTTTCAGATTATGGTGTACAAAGCMTTTAAATCCAGATAGATTGGTACTACAAATCATTAATTGCATATCATCACTTCCTTTCACCATGCCTAGTGATCAACAAACCTGGCATTCCTTGGACAAAAAGAATGAATTTAGATGTAGGATCAAAGATGATTCAAGAAGTGAATGAACCTTCACAYCCTGTGGCTGAGAAAGCAAGATCTCAGGGGATCGGCTCAGTGCAACCAGGATTGCCTCTGCTGAAAGGCAGAGAAATATCTGCACAGATGTGATTGCAAAATACACACCCATTAACATTGCAATGGTYATTGTTCCAAAGCAGTTAGGCAGTGCCAAATATTCTGTTATTTGTTTYCTCAGTGACAGCTACATGGCTCAAGTACTATTAATTGCTCTCAGTCCTTGTTCAACCCCTGCCAGTCATGTGTAGCCATTGTSCAGGGACACGAGACAGCAGTACCATGTTCTGGAAGAAGATCTGGGCTGGTGTGACAAGGTTTRCATCAGTGGAAATTATTGCCTCTGACTTAAATGTCAATAACAAATAGCAGTTATTGCCACTCTGAATTTGAAAACACAGACCCAAACCTAGACAATGTGAAACTGTTGACCTCTTCCAGAAGAGGTTGAACTGAAAAATGAGGATAAGAAGATGCCTTGTGAGTGCTTGCCTGTCCAACACAGCACCTGTCTCCCTGGGATTAAATTGCCATCACCCCCCTATTTCAGCCAGGCACTGGAAACCCAAAATGACTGCACCGTCCTGGTCTGAAAATAGAGTAGGACTGTGTATCATCTGCGTGTCGATGACACCACAGCCCAAATTATTTCATTATCTCCTCAGTGGCCTCATATACATGTTGAAAGGAGAGATGACAGGATGAAACCTTGTGGAATCCTGCATGAGAGAGAGCCCTCGGGGCTGATGAGCAATTGCCCTATGCCATCCTCTGGGATTTCTCTGAGAGGAAAGAGTGGAACCCCACAAGTGCAATCACTTCTGCCTCAGCCTAGGTCCACAGGTGAGTCAGAAAAACATCATGGTCAGTGTGATGGCCAAAAAGGCTGCTGGCAGAGCTAAACAAAACCACTTTGAGAAAAACTTTCTGCACTAATGGAAGTTCCCCATCAACCACACAAAGAAGTGTAGCTGTCAGGCTGGAAACAAGGAAAATAGTTTCAGAAGACTTTAAATTAACTCAAGTGTTGCTTTCCTGAAAGTCTGTGTCATCCACCAGAGTGCATTTTGTGCTGTTAGGAAATAAATTTTAGAATTTGAGAGTGGCTGAATTGTTTTTTGGTGGGCTTTTTTTGTTTTTTTGTTTGTTCATTTTATATGGGGGKTTTTTTTGACACTTGTTGATAATTTATTTAAGGCAAGCTGGAATTTTATTGTCCCACTGGGAGACACTTACAATAAACACCAGAAGYGGCCTGCAGTGAGGTGCTGTATGTCATCTAAGTTCATCTCATAACTCTAAAACTCAGTGAGCACTTTAGCCTGCAGAAAACTGTGTCAGTGTTGTTTTATTATTGGAAGGGTCAGTCCCATCAGACTTTTGTTGATCCTCTCCGTCAAATAGCTACAAAAGCCCTTGAAACAACCAGCATTCAGTTACAGGGTAAAGCACCTCATGCTCCATCAAGCTGTCTGGAACTACTCCACTGGTGGTGACTTTGTAGATACTACAGTGAACACAATGCTTTATCTGTGTAATTAAAATTTTCACTTTCCTTGATATTTACTGTCTTCATTTGAGTGGGCAGTGAAATTTCTGTTTCATACAAGTGATATTTTGGTCTGAAAATAACTTCCTAAAATGGTTTCTTGTTCTATTTCTACAAAAATCCCAAATAATTGCTTAATCTAAAATTGATGTGTTCAGGTWATTGGTGTGAATTTAGTCTGAAATGTATTTATGCATTATATTTGCTATGGATTGAAACTGTACTGTATCAGAAAAGCCAGTGGCAAAATATTTTTAATGTAACTATATTGTGCATATACAGATATGTATAGTATGCACATATATATGTGCAAGCTTCAATCTACAGTCATGCTTAAGAAGAGGTATATAACTAAATAACCTAAAAATCTGATCATTACAAGTACACTTCAACTTTGAAATGCTTGTACTCCAACTACTGTGATATATGATTTGACTTTTTCTGAGGTTATTTTCTTTTTAATTGTTCATCYCTTTATGATGATCCTAAGCCAGCGTTTTGATAGGATTTCTTCTTCTGTCTAGAAGGTTTAAGATTGACAGGTTTTCTGTACACATATTTAAAATCCCTAAGGAGTGGCATAGGAATCAGAAACTGATTCGGAGGGCGAGTCAGGGTAGGACTGTGCATTCATTCTCAGGTAATTTCAAGACAAAAAGCACTTTGATTGGTACGTCCTCCTAGATGCCAAAACAATGACCCATAACACAACAAGACAGTACAGGATTACTGTTGTTACTRCTTTAGGATAATTAAACAAATCTTCAAATAATTCCTGACAGATAAGACTGGAAGTAATRAACTTCTCARTAAATCYGAAATAGTTCTTTTGAATGTTGACAGTCAGCTTTATATTACCKGCATCAAACAAGGGAAAAATATAAACCAGCGATTGGAGATTTTTTAATAAAAACACACTATTAATCACTTAAATCAGAATGTTTAGAGTGGTGCAGGGATGCTCTTCTCTCTTCCTGTTGCTCTTTTTAAGCTGTTAAAAGAAAAACCCATGGTRATAGTCTCATAATTATGTGTCTGACAAATTCTATTATGATTTATAATTACCTTTCTAAATTTCCATAAAACAAAATAATGAAAGCAGTGTAAGTATTATCTACTTTTCATATTAATACACATGTGCAAAAATACATTTTTTCCTCATGCAGTAAGGCCATGCACAAGCTGTCTAATCAGCTTGTAGGCAGAATTTTGCAAAATTCTCATCTTGATTCTCCATGACTTGTGAGATGTCAGAGGAGTCAGTTACTTCTTTATTCATCTTAAGGAGATGAACTTTTTTCAAAWTTGTTTTGTGTTAGAAGGCTAAGAACTACAGCTTTGATTAAAATGATCTTTTGTACACTTTTTTTTGTAATGTTTCATCATAATATCCTGCGACAAAAGAGATGCACTTATGTGCACTATGGTTTAGAGAGATGTATGCTGTTGCTAAATTCTTCTAGCATTTGATTATACCTAAGATGACTTGGAGGCAGCTTTTACTTTCTGGTAGCATTTAAGAAGACAACWTATGATTTTGTAAGGGTTAGTAAAAAATCGATAATAACCAATGTTCTTGTAACATGCCTGCACTGTGGAAGGTAAGTTGGGAGCAAGAGGTTATTTTCTTTGGATTAAGTGGAGAGTCTTGTAATATACACTAAAGTGCTCAATTTCATGATGGACAACAGTTTTGAAATGTAGGCTTTCAGTTCTGTGAACATTTTGCTCTTTTCCCCTAGCAATTGAATTCAGGATCAAGACATTAAATTCCCTTTTCTAAAATTGTATCTGAAGATGTCTTTTATCTGTCACCAAAAAAAAAAAAAAATTCTGGAGTTGCTTATTTTTTTCATGTCTTATTATTCCAAAAAGTGTATCCTAACAGTGAAAGAACACAAAAAATTATTGATTTGAATTAAAAAGTAAACCATAAATCCTTTTWAAAATTTATTGAATATGACTTTTTTTAATATGTGTGAAAACTCTCCCTTATATTTCTCAGGTAGAACCCAAAGAAGAAAAAAGATCTGGATCATAAACTCTTACATAGCTTTAAAATAATATTTTTAAAATACATTACTATTCCAGGGAGTGAAATTGGAAACAAGCAAACAAATAAACAGAAGATATGTAACAACACTCTTGATCAGAAACAATATTTTCATTACTGTATGTACATACAAGATCCCATAAACTATTTATAAAAAATAATTTGAAAGCACAGAATGGAAGACTATTTTATATAAAATAACTCTCTCAAAGTTGTGGTATCTGCTTTATTGAGACTGTCATTGATTCAAACATTTCTATTTTAATGAGGTTTTCATATCCAGGTAAAATTCTCAGATAAAATATGTTGGCAARTTTCTTGAGATCTCATTTTCAGGGTTTCAGAAGGTTGACATATATCTTCTCACCTCTTGGATGTTGGTTGTAATCCATTTCCTGCTGATATTACCTAATAATTTATATCCTTTGCAGATTTTTGCAAAGGTTTTGGTGGATTGATTCCTCTTGAAAAGGATTTGTTCTAATTTGGCACTCTTCTCATATGTCTTGGCAAAGAAAAAAAGACAAGGGACACAATCCTGAAAGTTTTAAGAGCTAATGCATAATTTTAAAATTTAGAAGAATTTTGTTCCTTAGAATGTTTTAGCTAGGCCTTTAATTCCAGAGAGCTGTAAAATGGCCACAAGTGGTGCAGTGCTGAGCCACACCATTTAATTCTTAATGGTTCCCTATGAAATCCCTGAGTTATATGCTAGGTTCCTCACATAGTGGAAATGCCACGATCTTCAAGCCTTAGCAATTTATCCTGTAAGGCATTAGGGAATACTAAATTAAATCTTGCCCTTTAAAATATTTCAGGGTTAATTTCAATTTCATAATCATAATGGCAGCTTTGATGCTAAGCAAAAGCACTTTATTAGAAAAAAGGTAAAGTCCAAGAGAATTAAATATTTTCTTTCAAAGTATAGCAGGATAAGGAGGTGCAGTTTTCTACTTTCTACACAGTGCTCAGCAAAGATATCTTATGCAATAAAATCTGTCATATTACACTCAGACCATTCAATTAGGAATTTCAGCCACCTCATTCACACAAAGAGAGCTGTCTTGGATGTCAACCCCRTGCACATTGCACTTGGGCCAGAAATGCCAAACTTTTGCCTCTGAAGGACATGTACTTGACTCTGAACCAGAGAAATATACTTTCTTCTCCTTTGAACTCACGACTTAAACTTTTCTTTGTTGTAGGTGGTAAAATCATTTCTATTGTAAGCTGAGTTGGCATTATTCCTTTATTTCAAACTCAGCAGGAGAAAGAAATTCTTCAAAGGACRTGTATCACACCCAGAGCAAAATTATCCTTTCCTTTGCTTCCCACCTGCCCGTTCCCTTATTCATGCAAAGGATTAGGGAAGAAGGCATTTGTTCAGGATTTGCTGGATTCATGTTCAGTTCTAACTCCTGATTTAGACAACTCATGATTGYATTCTTCTGCACAAAACAGTATTTCATGTAAAACTATTGAAGTTCTCAGTGAAACAGGAACTACTACTGAAGCCTTTCTGCTGCTGTGTGCTCTCATCCCTAATCTGCAGAACAGCTCATGTTTTCCCTGTTTCCCTTTCTCTCTCTATTCCTCTGTTGACTGCTACTCTCCCAAGTGGAACAGGATCAGTAGGCAGCAAGTGGCTTTACCTGGGAATGGTCTAATGCCTGTAGGTAATAGCTGTTTACTGAGACACAACCTTAAATCTCTCTGGCAGAAGATGCTATTATATTGACACTTTTAAATGGGACTCATGTTAAGCTCTAATGCTCCAGCTGATGACTGGTTGCACCAAAGAAAAGGATATCTGCCACATATTCTTCTTTAGCTGTTCCCACATTTTTTAAATAACTTGGTTCATTAAGTCCTTTCAGAGCATACCTATTGGATTGATAACCATGCATGGAGAACTGGAATGTGAATTCTAATAGGATCCATGACTAAGCCAAGCACCAGTGTGTTTCACAGAATTTCTACTGTTGCCAAATGACAAAGCTGTAAAGTTTAATGGGGAAAGCTGAGTGTCTTACTGCTTAGAGTGCATTCAGCCCTAGAGGTTGGAAGCTGAATGCAGACTTTTATGAATACAGTTCCACCTAAGTTCCCAGTGAACTAAGTAGGATGAGATGTTTAAATAYTATCTGGACCTAACCTTCAAGCTTCAGGTTTGTATGAATAATGAAGATATAACAGTTCAGAAATAAAGCAGTGTTTTTATTTGAAAGCCAAATGAGACAATTATATATTGACTACCACTAATATGGTCAGGAGATTCTACTGAATGTGTAACATGTTGCATTCAGATACTGTACTGTAAAATGAACCTGTTGACAGAAAGTCTGCTTGAAGATTTTATGTAACATATGCATCCAGACTCAGTACCTGCCAGAAAAAACAATTGTAGAGGCAAGGTGATTTTTAAACTGAGTTATCACAGTTTGATAAGTAATTTTAATTATTATGTGATGCATATAATAAGGCCAGAAATTTGCTTAGAGCTTCAGACTGGGACAAAGCAAAGACTGACAAGGCTGTGCCAGTACAGTGAATCTGCTTCGAGACATTGCAGTTAGTAATTTCTTACAGCTGTTTTTTTCTCTTGTTCCTCTATTTCCTTCTGTAGAGGTCCTTCTGTAGTGCCATGGTAGAGGAGCTAAGGATGTCTCTGAAGTGTCAGCGTCGATTAAAACACAAGCCACAGGCCCCTGTTATTGTGAAAACAGAAGAAGTTATCAACATGCACACGTTTAACGACAGAAGGTTGCCAGGTAAAGAAACCATGGCATAGAGCTGGGAAGCCAAATAYCCCAAGCACAAACTGTCGTCTTTTTTCCAAACAACCTTGCGAGAATGTTTCCTGTGGAAATATGCAACAAGTGCAAAATAAAATGAGTTACCTCATGCCGCTGTGTCTATGAACTAGAGACTCTGTGATCTCAGCAGTTGCAATGGCCAGACTCGAATCACAAGCATCATGGATCAACCAAGTTATGCAGGGTTATGCTGTTTGTCATGGGTTTCCACCATTCTGAATGAATGAATGTTCCATGTGAGTTTTGTGGCTGGTTTCAAATGCAGTCTCAGTGAGAAGTTACAGGTTCCTTTTGATGTTCAACGGTTGCCAGAAAAGGGAGAATAAATGCCCRAGACGATGCAAACCACAGAAGGAGTCTAGTAAAAGTAATGTCTCAGAACTGTAGTGGAACAAGAAACCATATGCTCTTCTGAACTTCCCAGCACAGAAAAGTTGGTGACTGCTGGTAGACTGAAACTACCATCTGGACAAGGCAATATGATCTTCCTAGATGGAAGAAATGTTAAAAGTGAAGAAACATGAATCCCATGAATAGAAGAATGAATATGACAATGCTCACCTGCTTTTTTTTCCTTTTTTTTTTTTTTTTGGACTGTTTGTGACACTGAACTGAGTAAATAATAATTAAAAAAATAATTTAGCTGGGTTGGAACTTTGATCTAAAAAACCAACAGAAATATTTCCAGAATTTTGACCCAATTTTTAGATGAATGAAAGTTTCCTTAGTACAAAGGAATGTATCTTACAGCCTTTAGATATAAGCAATTAATTTTCTTTTCTATAATTGTGAAAAGAGGGAGGGGGTGGGAAGCAGTGTATTTCACACATAGAGGGCTTGCATTTTAGCCTGAATGGGTTTTGAAACACTTGTTCCTGCTACTAATTGAACTCAATGGAGCCTGTGCAATTCTCGCTAATGTTGGAAGTGGGATGGGTCACCTAAAAGAAGTGAGTGTCAAGAACTTAAAGGAGGACTGCATTTTTCAATTCAGTCACAGTAGTAAATGAACAAAATTCTTGAGCAGTTTTTTTTTTTTTTCCAAAAAAAAAAAAATGTTCAGGTTTATTTGTGGAAATGCAAGATTTCTATGAAAATAGTTTTTGTATGGAAATTTTTGTAATACTTTTTATCAACAAAATAAGAACATGTGTTTCCGTCAGGGGTGTGATGCCAAGCATGAGTGGTAGTGCGTGCGCACCACCAACGTTTGGTGAAAACTATTTTTATCATGAAAAAGGAATCTTAGAAGAGACATATTTTCAAGTTATATAATATAAAAAAAAATAGGTGCACTACCACCACTGCTTACCATGCTACACCCCTGGTCTCCACTAAGCTGATAACATGCTGTCATGAACAATTGTGTGTAAATGGTAAAAGACACAGACCTCTTGACCACATTGTGATAGAAGCTAATATGCACTCAGTTTGCTGTTTGAATCCAATGCACAAAATTTAAAAAAAGAAAAAAAAAAGAGAAAAAAAGAAAGCATTAAATTTATATCAGTTTTAGTTGGTTAGGTTTTACTGTGTGATTTGAGCAACATATGTGCAGTATTTTGTGTCAGTACTGGTACTTAGCTTCAGCTTAGTGCCCTATCCTGATGATTCTTGCCACTAAATTTGTGACAAGAGAGTTTGCTGGGATTTCTGACAGAAGCCATTACAGCACATTGTGATAATATTTGCAGGATTTGGCTCTTAGCTGCTTCAAAGCTAACTTATATGTCCTGACTGTGGTGAGTTCCTGGACATAACATTTTGAAATACTGCCCTACAGATGCTGAATCTTGCACCTCTGTCTGCTGTAAATTTATTTGTATCTCAATAAGAAATGTATAGTATGGGCTATGTAGGAATGTTATGTCAGCCAAGAAAGATCATGAAGATGGTCTTTACATGGAAAAAAATTAATTTGACTAATTAGGAAAATCCCCCAAAAGCCATTAAAATAATCATAGATAATAAGTCATTGGTGAGTAAAGAGATTGGTTTTTTACTTGGGTTTAATTTAATCTTATCATTATCTTTATGGCACAGAAATATAAGACATATCATCAAAACTGCTGAAATGATATAATGAAATTTGGGGGTAAATGGGAGGTTTGTGTCTACTACCCAGTTATCATAAATCTTCATAGAGATTGAGCTGGCCATTTCCATTGTGAGCAGGGACTGAGAAAGCAAATTCTCTTATATTTGTGAGTTTCATCCCCATTTATGTGATAACAAACAACAGGTTATCTTTGTCTGAAGTATAAAGAAGGTAAAAACACTTTAAGCAATTTTTCTGGAAATGAGTATACTTACATAATTTATATTTAAGTTAATTCTTTAAAACACAAAGKGGAAAAGAGTAACTGTCATATAACACAATGAAAACTCCTAATTATGATGGGTTGGAATGGAAAAAAATTGGCTATTGCATTTGATTGATGATTTACAATAAAATTTGTAAAATCATGTAATAAAATGCTGTATTATATTCAAACAYACATTATGTTCTTTTCTCCATTGAGGATGTTGAAAAAARCAGGATTTCATTCTCACCTTGATGCACAAGACTAGTTCTCATTAAGCTTTTTGTGAGCCAAAGTAAGAGTGAATGCAGAATATCTCCCAAAATTTTATTGGGTCAAAGTTCCCCAAGGAACAAAACTTCTGTGACAGAGATAGTGTGGCTTAATTAACACTTTGGTCAGAATTTCATCCTTCCATTATTGAGGGAAATATGCAAAGTAGTTGAAGATTTGTATTAAAGATCAAGACTAGAAATCCATGGCTYCACAGATTTGTAATAGGATAATGGGTTTTTTTTTTCAACAATCATACACTAACTCATGTTGTTACTTTGTTGTGCATTAGTAATTATTTCTGTATTCAGACATTTTCAGAAAATTAACTAATAAAGATCTGACCCCCAAAAGAGTAGAAAATGCTGCTGATAGTTCCGCACTTGAAAAAGCTCATTTTCTTTCAATTTCTTCAAAAACTTCATTTTCTTTTCACTGCTGCTGCAAAAAAAATTCCTCAATTGCGGGCAAAAGTTCCTTGTTCTGAAAGGCCTCACAAAGGCTTATCCCAAAATTTCAAAATTCTCATAAATTTCTGCATAAATTTCTATACTGTCATTAAAATTGATGGAACTTCCCAGCAAAAATCAAGAGAGTATCTGGCCCACAAAGATTTGGAATCCATATATGACAGCTTTATGTGGTTTCATATAACAGCTTAATTAATCTGCTGATTTCTCAGGACAGGATGATGGGTGCTTCTTTGGCCTCAAATGTCACTCTAGAGAGGAATTTTGAAGCAGTTACAGCTCAGTGCAATGGCGCTGTCTTGTGGATGACAATTGGAGGTAAAAATTGAACAGGACTATTTTTCCCCCCTGTGTCTGTTTCAATTAAAATAGACATCTATAATCTTGGAGACACAGAAGGCACACCATTTAGGTTGCCATCAGGTTGCCTCAGCATGGTTGTATAGCAATAGATAACTAGAAAAAAAGGACAAACCCCCTTTTAYGTTGTTGATAAATGTMATTTGTGAAGGACTGGTAGTGAAARTTATGAGCCAAATGGTTGGATGAAATCAAGAGATCTCTGGTGCTTTATAGTAAATGAGGATATGTCCAATTGTAGACATCARCAGGCCTTTTTAATGGTATTCTCCTTTTATATAAATGTAAGTACAGACATATACAGGGAGTATCTGGCAGATTTTATATGTGATATTTCTTTCTGAAGCTTCTGTCTCMATTTTCAGTTGAAGAATTCAGTATAAATTTGGAATAACCTTTTCTTTCATTTTATTATTTCTTGAGGCTCTGTTCATTAAGCTTTCCTGATTTTGTCCATAGTGTTCACAACCCCCAAAATAACCTAGTTAAGTCCTGCTACACTAACTTGTTAGTATGTCAGAATTTAAAAGACATAGTTTATGAGGGAAAAAACATATTGTGCCAAAATCCAAATCCACAAATAGGAGAAATGCCCTACAAAACAAAAGTATTTTCAGGAAAAAGGGATCATGAGCAGAGGTAATATCATACTAAGAGGTAAAACATTATGCTATAAAATAATGTATTATTGTTTTTATATTAAGGCTATTAGAAAACTGTCAAATACCTCAGACACAACTCCACTCGGTCTCCAAATAMATCAACAAACACAAAATATGATTATGAAATACTCCTTTGAAAAAAAATGTCAAAACTCTTACTTCAGAGGAATCAAGATTTTATCCAATACAGCCCCAAGCATGTACAGATATAATATTTAAGGCAGAACTAGGTGTACAGAAGCAATTGTGTTTCTGTGAGAATTTCAAGAGTGTATAGGAAAACAAAGGGTTGCTGAGGTTGTCTTCTCTCACTCAGATCATTGCTTTCCAGCCTCAAACAAGCTGGTGCCCTGTTCCCTTCCAATCTTGCCTCTCTGGCTTCCTAAAGAAGCACCTCTGACATTATGAAATTTATTTTCAAAGCCCTTTTCTTCTGGCCTTTCTTTAAATCTTGTTCTAATTTAAAATAAAGTTACTCAAACACTTCTTCTCCCCAGTTTGTATCACCAAGATAAAAACATTAGCTTTTCATGTGACTGTAATCTAATTGTCTTTATTTTCATTTACTACCCCTCTCTGTCCCCTGCCTGTGTTATCTTCTCCTGTTGTTCTTGTACTTGCCTAGACTGTAAGCTCTTAGGGGGCAGGGAATCTGTCTTTGATTTGTTCTATGTAGCACCATGAACTATGGAGCTATATAAATAATAAAAAATGTAGATCTTCTTAAATGATGTTTGAAGTGATAGTGATCTGATTGACTGCCAGTCTAGTAATATATTGTTTTAGCTCATTGCCTGAAATCCTAATCACTGCAGCAATAGAATGATCAAAAAATAAAAATAATAAAACCAACCCAAAGGAGCTATCACACTGAYTCATCTTACTGGAATTTTCCCCATATGGTTGGGATAACACACATATACAAGATGAGCTTTGGAATGAGAATGTTGATTGGTTAAAATTTGGAGAAGTTCTGATTGAGAGATTGGTTAAGCTGAACACCAGAAACCTTTCCATCCTTCATCTTAYCAACCCACTTAGGTCAACCAGCCTCTCATTGCTGAAATCTATAGCAATCCTATTGTGTTAACAATTTTATGGATATAATTAGAAACTTTCTACAAAATACAGTTTTAAACAAAATTAAAGAAATATTTCTTTTTGTTTCTATCCAAGAACACTATCTTTCTATGATTGCTGGAATGAAAAATTGTGGGAATTTAAGAAAAATGCTAGCTATATAAAGGAAACAACACATGGTTTTGAGGACAAACATCAGCTTTCCCTTTTACCTTTTTCTTCTTCAATGAGTAACATTCTACATAACTGCACTTAGTTCTTCTGAATGCTGAAGTGCATACTGGCAATTATACATGGATCTGTCTTTCAAGAATTCTCAGAGCCAAGAGAATGC
>CADDXX010000082.1:2252390-2286799 GCA_902810485.1 Alauda arvensis
AAAAAAAAAAAAAAAAAAAAAAAAAAAAAAATTACGGTTTCCTCATCTGAAGAACTTGTATGAAAATGTTAAAAATTGGTAAAGCATCTGTAGTTATGACACTTTCCCACAAGTAGATTGCTGGCTGTTAAACCCAGGGAATGCAAAGCAGCCTAACACAGTTGTAACCATTATCATTCTCTTTATACTGTAACCACACTATTTGGCTGGGCCATTTGGGCTCAGGTAGATCAATAGAAATTTCTGATACATACACCTGCTAAACAATTTTATGCATTAGCACCAATATTAAAAATGYAAATTTGGCATAAGTACAACTGGTCTGTAGGCTTATCATAGAAGAATCATATCACAGAATCACTGAAGTTTCGAATTGCTGAGTCCAAGGCCTTTAGGTAAGAAGGGACTCCTAGAGATTCTTGACTTCAATGCCCCAAAGAAGGGTCAATTAGAGAATTTCATCCAGGGATGGAGACTCCCTAGCCCCTCTGTTTCCAGTGTACAAATATGGTTACTGTGAGGAATATTTTTTGCTCACATTTAAAGATAGTTTATTGCATTTCAGCTTATATTSACAGCCTCGTATCCTCTCACTGGCTGCTACAGAGAGTCTAGTTCCATTTTCCCTCCGTCAGATTTTGCTAAGCTTCCTCTTCTCCATCTGAGTGGTCCSTGGTGTCTCAGCCTCTCCCCATATGACAGATGCTTAATCCCTAATCATCTTCATGGTTGTTAGCTTGGGACTATATTCTGTTATGGTCTTTGTCTCTCCCATACTGGGGAGACCAGAAGTAGATCCAGCATTCTAGATGTGTTTCACCAGAAGGGGAAAGATTCCACCCTCTGACCTGTTAGCAGTGTTCTTCCTAATGCARTCAAGGCTCAGTTGCTTGTCCTAGCTGAAAGGACACACTGCTGGCTCAAGTTCAGTTTGCTGTCCACCAGAACTTCCATGCCCTTCTCTGCAAAACTGCTTTCTACTTGGTTTGCTCCCAGCCTGGGCTGGTGCATGGACTTATTCTTCCCCAGGYRCAGGACTTGTCATTTCCCTTTCTTCAGCTTCATGTCCTTCCTGTTGTCCCATCTCTCCAGCCTGTTGAAGCCCTTCTGAATGCCAGCACAAATTTCTACTTTATTGAACACTCCTCCTTTGTGCAATATTTAGACTTGCACACTGTTGTATCATACACATAATTAATGAAATTATGAAACAATATGAGACCTTTTGGATACATCTCTAGTTAATGGCCTGTGGCTGGACTTGCTGGCACTGATTAAAACTCTTTTAACTGATAGGTAAGCCAGTTTTCAATTTACCTTATTTTTCACAGATCTAGTTCATGTATTCTAGTTCATAAATCTGTGAGGCTGTTATGGGGAATAATGTTGAGAATCTTGCTAAAGTAAAAATAAATAACATCCACTGTTCTTCCTTCTTCTACAAAGCTAATCTTCTCATTATTAAAGACTTATGTTGGCCAAAGATGATTTACCCTTTGCAGATACATGCTGACTAATATCAGGCACTTTCTTGACCTCAATACTTGGAAAAAAATTCCAGAAGGATTTTCTCCATCATTTTCACAGAGATGGAGATGAGGCTGACAAACCTGTGATTTTCCACATCCTCCTTATTGCTCTTCATGAAGAGAGGAGTGACATTTGCTTTCTTCCAAACCTCAGGCATCTCTGCCAGCCAACATAAGCTTTCAAAGATTATCAAGAATGACTTCACAATTACATCAGTCAGCTCCCCCATACTTTGCAAGTGCATCTCATCAAGCCTCATCAGCTTATATATGTCCAGTTTGTTTAAACGTTCCCTTACATGATCCTTTTCCACCAAGGGTAATTCTTCTTTTCTCCAGACTTTCCCACAGGTCTCAGAAACCTCACTTTTCTGAGGGCTTACCCATAAAGACCCAAATTGAAGATAATGAATATTTGGCTTTCCCTGTGTCCTTTGCCAGCAGTTCTCCACCCCTGCCTCCCATGATTTCCCTAGTCTTCTTTTTCTTGCTGATATAWATCTGTAGAAACCCTTCTTGCTGCCTTTTCCAATCCAAGGAAGGATTGGATTGCTTGCTGGATTCAGTCCAGGTGGGTTTTGGCATTCGTACAACTGTGGCTGCATTCCATGACTACATTCCATGACTCAATTCCAAGACTGCTTGTCTTATGATTCTTACAAGCAGATCTTGGAATGCCAAAGACCAAATACTTTCTTACCAAAAATCCAGGATTATGATCCAACTTTTTGTCTTGATCTTCTTCCCTCAGAATCCTGAAATTGATCACCTGCAGCCAATACTGTCCCTCACCCTGATTCTTCCATATTTGTAAGCATGAAATCAAGCAGACAAAGCCAYTCTTGGCTCCTCCAAAATCCCTGTCAGGAAGTTATCATCAAATCACTCTAGAAATCTCCTGGGCTGATTGTGCCTTGATTTTTTGCCTCTTCAGCATGAACCATGCTTCTTTAATTCCCCATGAGRACTTGAAGACTTTGAGAACATGAAGATTCTTCCAGTTTTCTGAAGACATAATATACCTTAAATTTGTAACATTCAAGACAATTTTATACTATATATCAGGCTATAAATATCCTTTCATCCTCATTTGCAGTATAATTTCATCTTCATTCTCTTGGAACTCTTATTCAATAATGTTTTTAAAAAATTCTCTGTTTAGAAAATAATAAMATTAAGATTTTTAAACTGATTTATTGCTATTGTATGAATGTTATTAYTATTTTTTCTGAATATTTCTGAGTATTGCCAAGAGAACCATGACTATATATCTCTACAACTGGACTTAAATTTTTAGTGAGTTGTCTGATTAGCTGTAAAAAAGTTTCATCTCTGCATATGTGATAGACAACATTCACTATCTTAGAGTGAGCAGGAAGGTGACTGAAAGCAGCTTTTGTTGTTCTGTTTTGAAACATATCAGACAGTTCAGTTGCTTCAAAATAGAGAGCTATTTTCAGCATACCTAATTAATTGACATGTTTTCATCTTTCTCTTTGGAAGTTTTGAAGTGAAGTTGCCTAATGAGGAAAAAAAAATGAAAAAAACCCCTCAAACATAAAGAAACAAAACCTATTTGTATTCATAGTTTATAAAACTCAGGAGTTATTTCTAGACCAGAATACTAYAATATGACTTATTAAATTTTCAGATAGCAGGATGTTAAACCACACTCATCTCAACTTGGTAACTGCAGATGCACATATATTGCTCTCAAATTTCCAAAAGATGAAATAAMTACCACTGTCCAATCCGTCAGTTTCAGAAGAAAGTATCCAAGAAACATGTCTGCAGTACAGCCAAATATTTACCTCTATTTGGTTAAGTTTTTCAGGCTTTTCCATTGTAACTTTTATCTTTAATTTACATCTACCACTAACTTCTAGCTCTAGACTCTTGCYTCTCTTTATACATTTTAAGGTCACTACAGAGTTCTACCTGAAAAATTCTTTGGCCAGAATTTTGCCTGAGGGAGACAAAATATGGCCCTTAAAATCAAAAGAACACAATAATAACCAGGCTATTGATACTGTCAGCTCTCCAGATTTCATCTCAGTTTTATTTTTTGGTGATAGGTATTCAGATTKCTAGATGCACTTTCTTTTCCCTTTTTTATATTCTAGTTTTACATGGGTTAACATGATAGTAATAGCTAGTCTAACATTATGTTCTAGAAATTGCCYATGAAGCTAGAGATTTTTTTRGTTTTTAAAAAACTGTGAACCRACTCAGATTCTACTTGTCAGCCTGTGAGAGGTTGCATTAGCAGAYTGATGACAGCTGCATTTTTCTTGCAATTTCATTGAATTTTATCTACCTTTTAGTTTTAGTCCTGGTAACTAGATTTGTTTGGTTGATTTGCTTTGGTTTTAACCTATGCATTTATGTMAAGTGACTGCAAAATGAGAATTCTCTCAAAATGTAATTATGTTACAGCAAAATAACAAAAAATATGTTATTTCTCAGATTGGTATCCATCTTGCCCCAAGACGTTCTGGTTCAAGATGTTTATGTGAAGAAATTCCATTAACTTGAGCTAAGGACCCACTTCCAGGAAACAAGTTCTTCAGCTCTTCTCAATGTGTGTGGACTATCTCTAATGTATAACATCTGTACTACTAGCATCCTTTTGACAGGACCAAGTTCCACCATGCTGCACATCAACAATATGTCTCATGTCTTTTTCTAACTAGGTAACAAAATTAATGAGATAAGACTACAGAGTTTCTAAGACTTCAGTTTGTCTACACACTTAGCCTATGGGCCTACYAGAATTTCTTTGGAAGCTGGTAAAAACCAGCTTTATAAACCAAAGAGCTGTTCTTAATCTGTGACTTTGACAAAAACACTGCAAGGAGCCATTATATTTTAAATGGAAGGTACAATGAAGTGTGGCCTTTGTAACAAGCTACCCGCAGATTAATGCATGCTACATAAACTACAAGGAGTCTTGTTCTAGAGCAGAATTGAATGACCCAATTTTTCATCTGTTTGTTAGGCTGTCAAGCTCTTAATGCATTATAATTAATATTGACATCTTTAACACTAAAAACTGAACACTGTGAACTTTGCTTGAATGTTCTAAATTCAGTAGAACTTTGAATTTTGTCAAGTTTATGTAGTCCACTTGTCAGGAAGAGGCTATGAGAAGTAGATAATTGATCCTGAGCCCAGTGATTTTTACCCCATTGATGTTGCAGATAAGTTTTTAATATAGATGCTGTCCATTGTCAGTCATTTTCTTAGCAACTCGTTATGAAGGTGAGTATGCTATAATCATGCCACATCAACACCTTGCCCAGCACAAATGAAATTAATGGGAATTTTTGCAGGGTATTTGGGCTGGTAAAATATGGGAATTGATATGTATTAGTCCACACTTGCCAGTGTTCCTAAAGGCTTACCTATGTGTGATATGGCTTTTTTTTCCATGAACTCCATATGTATCATATTGATGCACTGAATTATACATGAAGCTTAATTTCTTGGCCTCTTAGTCATATCAGTGTTAACAATTTTGCTGCCTCTTTTTAAGGTGACAAATGATTTTGTCAAGATAAATAGAATAAGCAAATGTAGCCTAAGTAATTTATTTTGAAACACATTAGACAATAGATTTTAAAATTTTAAATATCACATGAAAATGAAAACGTTAATTAATCYACTGAAGAGTTGGCATTAAGACATTCTTTAAAATTCTGTGTATAAAAAAGTAGATAAGATTGCCTATTCTTGAATGRAACTTTTTTTTGCTTCTCATTAGTAATAATCTTGAATGCTATTTCTAAACTTGTCTCAGGCTCTCTTTAAAGCTGACAGATAACCAGCAAATGACTGATAAGAGATTTCATCATTTAATGCTCTAAATTTCTTTTCAAKAATCTAGATGATTCATAGCTACAATTGACTCCATTTTTGTCTGCTAGCTTAATTGTGAAATCCTATCAGTGTGTCAGTTTCTGTAAAGATTTTCAGATAACTAAATTATAGATAATTTTTGTTATAATGCTGAAATAATTGCTTAAAATTAAGGGTATTTWAAAAATTTCTCAAAAATGTATCCAATGTCCTTTTTTTTTTCACCCTGGAGACTGTAAAACAGCTTGTGGTTACATTTACTCACATATTTATATCCCCATCTGTTGGAGATGCACATTTTCTTTGTGCTCCTTAATGACTGTAAGCAAAATCTTTAGTTTAACTTTACTTGTAGTGAACCTATTTAGTATATATTTCTCATAGGGATCTTTACTACAGAGTTTGATTTTGTAATAGGCATTAATATTTCCATCCTCATAAGGAACTCAAAGAGTATTGCTTTCCAATTTACAGAGTGGTATAATTGACAGAATAAAAAGAGAATTGCCTAAAATTAGATGAAGGTCCATGTCTTCAGTCTCATGACCAATTAAGTACAGCATAAATCCAGCCTACTGCCAAAAGGATAGATTATTTTCTTTCTTTTCTCTCTCTGTTTTCTAGTATTTTTAYTTCTTTGAGTCATCATTATTTATTTATTTATGTATTTTGACCATTTGATAAGAAGGACCTTTACTAAACTAACTCCAGACAATTATAGCTATCTATGTTCCCTTACATAAGAATTATTCTTTCCCCCAAGCTGAGAGAGAAATAGTTCAACAGCACGTTTCAGTACTTGAAAGGAATTTGAAAACAATGTTGGGTTGTGTCTGTTCCAGCACRACTTCAGTGACAGGAGGCCTGGCCTTGTCATTACAGGCTGAGCTTGGATGCTGCCAACCCTCTCATGGGTTTTGGCTGTTTTGAGATGGGGGTTCTGCAGCAGCTGTGACCCCCAGCATCTCTGCTAGCAAGGACCCAGAGCTGCTCTGCACACTTTCCCTGCCTGGATGGGTATCAGGTGCTCAAGCCAACCAAGTTCCAGTTTCCAGCTCCATTCAGTGTGAGGACTCCCTCTGACTTATTTGTAGCTGGAGCACTGCAAGTGGACTGATAAGACTGCAGCATAGAATAGAGAATCACTGATACTTGATTTTGAGACAGAAAAACAACCACTGAAAGCATCACCACTTTGGAATGTTCTGAATGAGAATTTTCCTTCTCTGAAACACCTCAAACATAAGGCTATTTTCCAAAGCAGTGTTTATTTCTTAATTCACATTTTGCATAAATGAAACATGGTTATCTACAAGTACAAATAATGAACAGTCATTGGGAGAAGAAAGAAGAATGACAGGTCCCAGAAAAGTGTGTTGTTAAACGACTTGGAGGTGTAATTTTTTCACATCTTGTTTTACTTTTTATTGTTGTGATTTTATCTCTCTTTTGTCCTGGTATTTATTTTTCTTACTTTATCACTTTAGGAGAGAATTATGAGTTATGGGAAGCTTACTTTTATTCCACATCCTTTCTTTTTGGTATCTACAGATTCTGATATTCAGACATTCTCTGGGACAGAAATGCAGCATTATTTATTTTTCTTCAGTACAGACCAGATGCCTCTCCTGGGTTTAAATTRTTTTGCTCACTATTATTCTCCAAGCTTGAAGACCACTTCTGGATGCTAACACGGGTAGCCTTAGATTTTCAGAAGCTATATCTGAGCTAATGCATAAAAGCACTAAAACATATAATATTATCTCAGTTTCCAGACAGAAACTAATAATTTGGTCTTATTTCTGTAAAAAAGGAGACAAAACAGTGACAACTTCTGCAACAGAAACATAAAGCAAAAAATAATTTTGCAGCTGCTCTTATGAGAAAGTGGGAGTGTTACAGTGTTACTGTAGTTCAGTTTCTGTGTACAGAAATATTTAAACCAATAATAATAAATCTCAAGAAAACATACAATTAGACAAACCTATTCTGTTYATGTGGTAAATATGTCAGAAGATGACCAAAATTGCATTCACTCCACTCAAATCTGCCTGATGGTATGATCAACCATGTATTTTTCCACTTCAAAATTCCTGATGTTGATTCAGCTTACAGCAAAGTTTCACCATAGAATGGGAACCAACCTTGAGTCCTTTCCCATGAGTCCTCTTTTCATCTTTCTTATTTTTTAATGTTTTTAAAATAATTTTCTTTTTCTTTTTCTTTGCTTTCTATATTTTTTTGTTCATTTGTTGGTATGTTTTTGTTTGGGGTTGTTTGTTTTAATCTGATTTTCTTTAAGAAAGTTATTTAGCATGGGAGAACTGTATAATTCTCTACGGTGTATCAGTCTGTCTGCAGTGATGTCTGTTTGCAAGCTTTATTGTGACATTTTTAGCTTTTCCTCTTTAGCCTGAGCTGCTTGTGCTTCCTCTACTGTGAAGAACATTATATTCACGGAACATTTATTTTGGACTTTGAAGAGAGATTTGTGTAGCTGCTGTGCAGAGAGGGAGGTAGAAAATGAAAACTAGAATCAGTGTCTAATAATCTGTCTTTGTCTTCTGTTAGCTCAATTCTGTGGAAGTATTGTCTGGGGAAGGTAATAAGTGAGAAAACATGCCATCAAGAGATTTCCTGCAGGAGAGGTTATTACATGATCAAAGGCTCATTAGCGCACAAGGCTGGCTTCATGCTATTTTCGTACTTACTCTCTAAAACTCTGCCCATTTTAGTCGTGGGGCAATCAAAGCACTGAACTGCATTTGGTATTTTTAGGGAAGTCTAACTTACACAATAAGTGTAGCTTTACATTTTAATTTTGCTCAGCAAGGTAGGAACAGATATAACAGGTTCTATTATTAGACTTTCAGATGCTGAATATGTGGTCCTCTAATCAGTGGTCCTGAAGAACCTTTTAGTTGAATGCTGAAATGGTGATCTCAAACATCAGAGGAAGCTGATGTTGGACACAGGATTGCAACATGGGGAGTTCTGGTTTAGTTTGGATTGCAGTGGATGATGCTGCCCTTTGTGAGAGAATTACCACAGGAAAACATGGTGACAGCATTTAAGCTCTGACTTGAATGATATGAACAACAATTAAAAACTTATTCTTAACCTTCATTCCCCAATTGCAAAACAGTAAAGATTGKGAAAGTTCTTTTCAATATGTTACTTATTCAAATGGTCTCAACTCCATTTTTGACCACCTGTTGTTTGAACTGTGGACAATCCTAAGGATGAGCCTTGAGACTAAAAACTTCTTTTGCTTTTGTTTTTAGCATTTAAAAACACAATCAATATAGTGTTATGAAGACAATATTTTGCATCATACTCTTGACATTTTGTGAGTATAAATCATTTAARGTTTACCTTATCATTGACATTTTTAGCTCTATGAAATATTTCTAGCATTTTCCTTTTAAAAAGAAGGGGTTGATAWTTTTGTTTATTATGCTTGTTCTGAGAAGACAGTTTTCTTCTGTGAAGATTCCAATGAGACAGGAAAAGGCTAATGAAATTGYACCACTGCAACTGCAGGACAGATAATTTTTTTTTTGGGAAATAATGCTGCACTGTAAAGCAGTGAGATGATAACTGTAGCAAAATTTCAGTGAAGAATGTTATTTTTTARCATTGGGAAATTTAACAGCTAAATCTATAAGAACACACACATATGCACAAAGGAAAAAAAATTCACCTTGTGTTTTTTTTAACCTTCCAGAATAAACACTGTATCAAAGTGGATATATTCCATGAACACATTAATGACTGGCCATAATCTTGCATTTCTTCCAGGCTGGTGAGAATTATCTYACTCTTTATACAGAGAGGTTTTTTTACTGTAATCAGCACACAGAAGTCTTGTGTTTCTCCATTTGCTTGTTCTCTTTGCTTCATTCAAGAATGTAAAGGTAGAATAAGTTGTGTTATTTTCCTAAGTGGTTTGGCCTCTTGGTCATCCAAGACAGCAAAGAAACAGTATCACCGTAATAATCTCCCTGACAAATGTATCTTGACAGAAGCTGGATAAATATGGCACAAATTAGTTGTGTTCATATTTAAAGGTGGAGCCAAACACTTATTTTACTAGTCCTATATATTCCTTTATGTTCATCCAAGAGAAAAAAATGGCTTAACTTTGCCAATCTTTTATTCTASTTGGAATTTGTTAGCTGAGGTTCATAAAAAAGCTTTGCCTGACAAAGGGACACCTGTTAGAATAGAAGAGCCTGAGAAGYAGGGTTTATATCAGTCTCTGATATAAAAATCACAGTTGCAGCACAGAATACAAGCAGTTTAACAGGGAAATAAGAGGGAATACAAGCTTTGTGAGTGTCTGAGATTATTAGAGCTTTAAAGATATCCTAGAGACTCTGAAAACCCTGTCAACACTGCAGCAAACCTAAATATAAACTATGCTAGTGAAGCTGTAAATTGAAAATGAAATTGGCAACAATGATATAAAGAGTTTTTGGATTAAATATTTATGTTGTTTGCAGAACCCAGCCCTTTGCTAGGTATTTTAAAGACTATTTAAAACACACATGACATCTTTTCCCTTACTGCATCCTCCCCCTCYATTTTCCTTGCCTATCATTGTCACTAGAGCTTAAGACAAGGAAGATGTGACAGAACTTATTAATTTTTTTTCTATCTCAGTATTCCAGTGTGTATTCCARTGTATATAAAAGAATCATTGGAAGAATAATTAAACAGTCAGAGCAAGACACCTGTGTGTGGAAAGGTTATATTTACCTTTGTGTGAAGCATAWAAATGCACATGTTTAGACAACAGGTATTTGCAGGACCCATTTTCTAATTATTCCACTTACATTCAATTATGCCTTTTGTGGACTTCAACAAAACAATTACCACAACMCAGGGAACAGCCTTTTAGGTAGCTACACAAAAACATGTTATTATCTTTCATTGTTAACAGAGGCAAGCTGAGAAAACTACCACAGAAATAGCACAACCTGCYCTTGTGGCTTTGTTTGTGGAGGTACTGTTTAAAGGCTCCCTTCTCTGAAGGTTATTTGCTAACGAASTTCCAGATCATCCAGAAAGTAAGAAAARMAATGAGACAGATARTGSCTACTCTTGGATATTCTGAAGAAAACCGACAGATATACACACAAAATAAACTGGAGGGTGCCACAAGACAGCTGGCATCTTGGTAGGTTTTTTCGCTTGATACCATGAGCCAGTCAGTGACTTTACATGGCACACACGGTCCACTGAACTCATGAAACTGTAAAATTTCACCCTTGTTAATTAYGGGTTTTAAGCTGCAATGTCCTAAACAAGAATTGTGACACAGTGTGATATCTTCTTTGTTCCAATTTCCCCTCACACTGAAACAAAGAAAAGGTGAGAACAACAAAAGCAGACAGACAGTAGGAACGGCATTTAACACTCATGGTGATTTGGACTGTTCTAAGATGTATCCTCTGTGAGGATGAATAACATGTTCTGATGTTTACAGACTGTTGACAGCTACTGAACCATGACACACACACACACACCCTGATTGGGCTTCTGTAGCTTCACTGCACGGGTCTGCAGTGCTAACCTACTGACTGCTCTGACTTTCCAGGCACTTGTTCATAATATAAATGCAGCAAAGTAACTACAACATGTTAATATTTGAGCATTTGATGCAAACTGTTGCTGTCTGCAGCCAAGAGTGAATAAGAACATCTGGTTCTTTAGAGCTACACATTTTCTCTCTAAGGGTCAATCATTGGGTGTCCAATGATCCAGTTGGAACCATTGCATTTTTCTTTCTGTAACCCTCCATGAGGCAGCAGAGGAAGACAAAGGATACATTATAACTCTTACTTTCAGAGGAACAAGACACAGAATAACTTTGTCTACTGGTTAGATATCTGTAGAAAGCTATACAAAGACTGTAGAAAGACAGTTTCAGCTATGCARTGAAATACATGCTGAAATACAGAGAAATACAGAAAATAGAGAAAACAACAGAAATATTTTCATGGACTGGTGTGGGCTTTTTTTTGTTGTTGTTTTGGGTTTTTTAGTTTGTTTTAATGAAATGAATCAAACAGGGTGAAA
The DNA here is from genome assembly GCA_902810485.1 of Alauda arvensis. NCBI lineage: Eukaryota > Metazoa > Chordata > Aves > Passeriformes > Alaudidae > Alauda > Alauda arvensis. The sequence goes on from CADDXX010000082.1 coordinate 2,263,862, forward strand.
GGTGWTCTCTTAATGGCTTTCCTAGTAATTACTTTGCCTGTGTGCCTAAGCATTCTGTCCTATACTAAAAGTCACTGCCAAATGCTATAGACTCCCCTACTTTGTTTTCAGCCAGTGGTCACACAACCTGTCCCCCTATGAAGTGTATCCCTCCCAAAGCCACTGTGCTCCTGAGGTATCAGCTAGCCAGAGAAGGGCTCTGTTTCTGCAGTAATTATAACTCTGTCTTGTGGCACAAGAATTACTAAGGCAAAATCCTCTTATGCAGAAATATTTCCTCTGGCTGCAGGAGCTCTGTGAGCCTTCTGGTGATGCAGGTAGGAGGATCCCCATCTGTGGACAGTCTGTGACCTCACTTCKCATCTGTGTCTGCTCTCTGGTTRGAGGAGAAATAGAAGTGRGATCTAGCAGGAGATAAGGGGAAAGGGAAGGGRAAGGAAAGGGAAAGATCTATTTACATAGATCTCCCTTTACTTATAAAGTTWCACTATAGAAGTTTTACACAACTCCTTCAAATAACTGAAATAAACTTTGTCTTGCAGATGAAAATAATCTTTTCTATTTAATCTATTTGCATCCGTAATTTGAGATGTTCTGCAAAATCCTTGAAGGATAAATGAAGCACAGTTGAAATTTTAATATTGAAATTAGACTGGTATAGAACTTCAGGAAAATCTACACATTTTTCACATTCAAGGCATTGTAAGCTGTTAATTTGTGTTAATRCTGGAAGAAAGAATTGGTAATTTATAAACGTAATATAAAATTTTGACATAATTAAAATTATATGTCACCTACATGAGAGTTTTACTCTGCATATATAAAAATGATTGAAGGTCTACAGAAATCAGAAACATTGACTACCATCTTTCAAAATATATATCAAATAAAATRAAAGTAATTTTCTATTACCCATGAGAAAAGAAAAATACATATTTTTTAAAAAAACTTAATGATAAAGTATAAGATGAAATATTGAAATACTCCTAAATATAAGCTGTGACATACTATGTGAAGAAATAAATATCAGGAGTTCTGTAAGTATGAGTACACTACTACCCAGTATAGGGAGAAAAGGTAACCATGAAGGTTGTAATGYAATCTCTTTTAGTTTATATCTAGTCCTGAAGTGAGACCTAAGGAGTCTAAATTTCAGCAGAACAAATTTTGGAAGTATGCAGGAAATGATGGGTGAAATTGAATGATTTTGAGTAATGGAGAGAAAATTAAAGTGTTTAGAGATAAATTTCTTAGGCATAGAGATTATGCATGCCACCTAGTAATAAATATAGTAAGAGGTGTGTATTATTCTGTTCCTTTTTTTTTTTCTTATACCCAATGCAGATGAACAGGGAAATGAAAAAAATTACCAGTGGTAAGAAAAATGCATACAATATGGCAAAGAAAATGTAGGAAATTGTTCAAACACTTCAATTGCTTTAGGAAAGATCAGCARTTAGGACAGAAATTGAACCCCAGTTGAGAGTTTTATATATTTGAATTGTCTTRGATTTATAGAATTCACATGATCTTCCCTGAATGTGAATATGCTAGTGAATAATTGCTGCTGTGCTGCAAAGCCCATTGCAATATCCTGTGCTATCATTCTGAGTGTTTCCAGGCATTCAAAGCAGAAGGATTTCACCTACCTGGTAAAGAGATTACTTCAGTGCTTTCAATACTGTTGGTGAAGCAGTACTTGTTTACATTCCAAAGAAATGATGCGAGCCCTGAATTTCTCAGTGCACAGACAGAAGACTACATAATCATTCTTTCCCTCATTCTTCYTGTTTAGCTTGAATGAAAAATCTTGATTTTTTAAAAATTTGTTTTCTCTTTAGAGCTTCAGCTGAGTAAWAAAGGGATGGGACTAAAGAGGCTGAAGGGGACTGCCTTCATGTTACTCTAATTTTTTAATCTAGACTACACTATATCAAGAGTTGTGCCATTGTGTTACATTTTTGAATCAGAAATTTAGAAACAGAATTCAATAAGTTAAAGAGTACACTAAATTCAATTTTCCTGTAGGGCATTCAKATTAAGTGCCCATAATAATAACCTGCTTTATATTTATCCCTTAAGGTATGAWGGGCTCATCTCTTTGGTTCTTTCTCTGTGACCAAAGGATTTTCTTCTTCTTAGTGCATTTGGGTGACTTATTTTTCCTCCTCTTCATTTTTATTCTGATATATGGATGGTTTTGGTTCAYTCATTGGAACATGATTTAATTTACTTGCAAAGGACTTTATCCTGATTCAACAATGTTACTTTGCTGATGAAGTACTATCTCACAAGTTCAGCAATGCTACTGACGCAGTGGATTTCCTTAGGAAGGATTTATTTTCAACTAACACTACACAACAATGCTATTGATAGCCATGCCTGAACTAGTCATCCAATTCTCTTCTGAAAACAGTTTTTCCATAGAAGTAATGGGGTTTAAAAGGAGAGTAGGCTTACTAGTCCAAGCAAAGCGCTCTACATACTGCCAATAAGAACAGCTGATCACCAGGTGCCTTTCCTAGTGACATTTCTTGATGATGCAATATGACAGCATATGATACCTCATAGCACCCATGTGCCATGCTGCGGAACTAAGAGCAAGAGATGAAAAGCAAAGGAAAAAGACATCTGTTCTCAAGTTAATTCAGCAGATACAGTAAATGACAGAGTAGGGAAATACAGAAAGCAGGACAAGATGATACTTAACACTTAAGCAAGATGAAAATKAATTCTTAGAAAACTCCAAATGTTAAATATAGTTCAATTAAAAAGTCACTTTCTCCAGCTTTATGTACAAAAGTTAAAAAAGAAGTTCAGTATTGCTGAAGAAATGTACTGACATGATGAATTGTACTATTTTAGAGTTATTCTATACCTCTTTTCTACGGACCCCTGAAAGAAACCAACCAACAATTAAAATAAATAAATAAACAAAACACAACTCTTACAAATTAAAGTGTATAGACATATTTATCAGGCCCGTATGGATATCTTGACTATTATGTATTTTCCTCCTGAAGAAGGCTACATCACTATATTAACAATGTAACATTCTGAGATCAAACAACTCATCTAACATTAAGGCAYTAAATATCAATTTTTATGGAAGATATGTAACTCTGCCATGAGCTGTCAAAACACATCTGAGTAAACAAACAAAATTCCATATCTAAATATCTTTCCTAGACTTTTTACAACACTGAGTTTATATATCTGTAATTCACCTAGATGTCTGAAACATAAAGGACAGTTGTAGATTTTAAGGAGCTTCATGTTATTCACTGTATTGTGAACAAGTATGATATCATCAGAGTAACTGTTTAGGAACATTGGAAAAGCTAGTACTACATAAGAGTTGAGCACATTTCAAAACCTACCTCGAGGTGTTTTGATAACTTTTATACCAAATAGGTGACCAACACTTTATCAAAGAATTCTGGTAGTTGCTTGGTTCATTGACATCTCCAGAGTTAAGAGTTATTTCACTGCTCAAAATATTAAAAAAGAAAAAAAAAGGTTAAAATTATATTTTGCAGATCATAGTGAATTTATTTATCTACATCTTAATTAAACAACTAGCATTTAATGTACTTAAGGAATTTTATTATTTTTTTCATTTTATTAGAATGTATGGTAAATTTTATAGACAGAGATTTTGTTTCCAAATATTTCAAGATAATTGTACTAAAATTGAATCCTTTGGCCATATTCATACCAGTAAAGTGATTTTTGGGCACAAGAGAATAAAAAGTTCCCTGGCTCCTCATAGTGATTTGCATAGTCTTCTAGCCATTTCCTCCACCCCTCCACCAAAAAAAATAACAAAAAAAGAAGAAAAATTAGATAGATAGATGATAGATAGATAGATAGATAGATAGATAGATAGATAGATAGATAGATAGATAGATAGATAGATAGATAGATCTCCTTGTCTTAGTTTAAGACTAAGACTACAGACATGTTCTGGCTCATTGTGGTTTTAGGATGGGCTGTTTTTCTTTAATGGGAAAGAGCTCTCTATGATGGATGGCCTTAGTGTCATAACCTGGCTCATCATGTTTAATTTACCAGTATACTGAGACTTGGGGACTAATGGGATTAATTAGGAGGTGTGTAGTTTTGCATTATACAGTATTATTCACAGTCATGTAACAGTATAAGTTATAGTTGTAKTAAAGCCATCCAAATCTTGAAACACTGACSGGCTTAGAACAAAATCTCTAAAACTCTTGATATTCCTAACACATTCATTGCATCCTGTTCTTTCACTCATGRATATTATTACATGGATATTATTACACAGAAAGAAAGAGCACAGACTGCTCTTTCCAYGAGTGAGCTCCCTTCCATGCCTTTYCCTAATCTAAGAAGTAATGCAGGGYATGTAAGTGTTCATGTACCYCTTCCATCYGAGGATTTCTTTTCCTAGACAATTATGGCCATCAGGTTATAGGTAACTCAGGGTTCTCTGAGACTATTGTGTTGAAATTTTTCAGTTGAAGTTACCATAACAGTAATAACTAGAACCACATTGAATGCCCTGCCTACTGACTCCCACTTCATAATGTTAATTATCTGATGAGGCAGGATGAATGACAGAAGTAGGAGAGAAAAAGGGAAAATTTCTACTTTAGTCCTGTACAGCACTGCTTCAAGAAACAAGTCCTCCACATTCCATGTTAAGGCCCTAACAAAGTGGCACTTTCACGGGATAAAGTGGTGCAGAAAAAGGTAAGGTGGGTTTGTACAAATATTTATGAAAATGCTGGTCTAACATCTAGTCTTATAAACATAGAAAGAAAAAAAAAAACCAACTCAAAGTTTCATAGTACTACTGTTCTGCAAGGTACGGGGTAGATATATATACATATATGTGTATATATTGTGTTGTAATTTAAAAAGGGGTGAAGGTAAAACTGAACAATAGCTGCTGGATTAGTCTGTCTAGCTGACTATGCACTGTTATTWATGTAACTCTCAGTAGCTGAAGCTTCACTAAAAATCAGTGGAACATTGGATGCTGGACAAACSTTTTTACTGGATTTACGTTCTCAAAATTGCAACAACGAAATTCAGACATCAGAAGGAATGTAAACAGTTCAAGTTATTATTTGAAATGCTTATGTTGCTTTATAGTTTTGCTGGAGCTATATTTTCTTGTGGCATGTTTGAACAAACAATGCTTTCAAGAGATGTRGTATCCTTCTATTATACTGTTTTCCTACTTAGATGCCATAATACAGTCCCAAAGGAAAAAGGTAAAGCTGTAATAATTCATATTGTGAATAAAGTAATTCTCTGTATTTATTTTTCTATAATGACTATTTTAAAGAAGTCACAAAGCTTGAATAGAACATGCACCTTAACTGTTTAACATTTAGATTATTACAACTGCAATTTGATTTGTGTAATATGCATTAAATTGGACAATTAAATTTCAAAATAGTAGCATTAGCATTAGTATTATAGTGCTGTTATTAGTATTAGAGTTATTGATGCTGATATTGTAATTAGTAYCATTTAACTTTGAAAGGGTCCTTTTGGATAATATTTACTGTGCTTTTTATCCTATATAATTTCTCTAGATTGCATGTTAAAACYCAGATTGAGCTAAGCATCCTTACAATAAGTATTTCAATATAGTCAGAATTACATTTATTTGCAATTGTTGTAAAAATTTTGTTTTCTTGTGCACGCTTTATTTTCTTGTAAAATTTTTACAATTCCTGCATAAGACTACCACTGTGTATTTTTCATAGGTGTAAATGTTTTCATAATCATTTACATCATGGAATAAATTTMTGTACAAGATCTACTCATTGGATTTTCTTACAGACTTTGATCATGGAAGAGAATGAAGTGTATTAAATGTCTGTGAATCAAGCAAGTTTTTGGCTACCTATGGCTGCCTACAGCAAACTCTTTTGAGAACAAATAATTAATACTGCAAAAGTATTGCAATAACATGACATCCTAAAGGTATAAGAAAGTCAGGGAAAGTATCTGTTGTTAGATGTTGAAGAAATGTTACTATTTTTGAAAAGTTCCAGCTATGTTCCAGCTTGGTATAGAAATAAATATGTGCAAAGAGCAATAAAGAATTTTCTATGTAGCTGGCATGTAACATAATCATTTTCTTTCGACTCTTCTAGGAAACTGTCACTAATTTTGGTAACTGACATTTACTGGTCGTGAGAGTCCTGTTTTCAAACAGTACACCATTTGGTCTTTACAACTAAGTAGTTAGTTTCCTCACCCTCTGCTACCTTTGGGAGATTCTTGAATGTAATTTTTTTTTGTTTATTTTTAAATAGACATAGCCTGGCAAAAAACCCCCAAGCAACCAAATCAGAAAACAACCCTGTTCCTTGAGTCAGAAAAAAAAGTCCAAAACAAAACCAAAAAAATCAACAAAAGGAAACATGAGAACCATCCATGAAAAATACAAATTTAAAGGGATTAAAAAAAATATTGAAGCGTTCTGAAATTCAATGACTAATGAAGAATTTTTATAAAATCTCTGGGAATAAAAGATATGTAAGGGCCTCTCAGGTCACCTCATAATCCAGACACAAATCAAGTAGACCCAGAGATTTTTGTTCGAGAATTTGTGACATGTTCACACATGAGAGTTCATTTCACAGCTTTTATATGCAACTTTTTATTTCAGTGCAAAAATTATTGAGATTGCTAATTTACAAATGTTCTCTGTTCTGCATAGTCAGAGTGACTAAACCTAATTGAGGTCAAAGAAAAACACCCTCCCTGGTTTGGATACCCCATCTGCCTCAGAAACTCCCACCTAGTGTCAATCAATCCTATTATTCAYTTATTTTTGTAACGCTGATCTTTATGGCACTTAATGCTTTCTAGTTCCACCTACAACAAATTYAATTGCTGACTTTTAACATGGCAGAAGCAAAAAAAAAAGTCTAAATGAACATTAAACATGCAAAAAGTATTTAGCCACAATTGCTTTAAGGTTTATCTAAGTATAAATGAAAGAATAATGACAAACTCAAACGTGGCAAACAGTAAAAAACCACTTTCTTCCTCTTTTAGGACAAAATATTCTGCAAATAATTTTTACCAGTACTAAATATTATTTCTAAAGAGAAATTAATTGGATAGGACATTACAGAAGATTCAACTTTGCTCTTCAATCCCAAAGTTTTTAATTTTAATTGAAAGAATAAAGTAAAAGAACTCCACCTATCTACAAAAAAACTCCCGAAATATCCAGACCAACCAGCCAATCCAAAAAACTCAAAGCCACTCAATAAATCCACCAACCAAAAACTGTGAGCAAAGGGTGGAAATTCATGGTACAAATGTAACAAATTCAAATAGAGGATTTGTCAAACAAAGTGTTTTGGAACGACTGCAGATTAAAAATTTAGATTATGAGTCAGAAAACTGTGGATTGTATAGAATGGTTTTGCACTCTTAAAAAGGTTTCTCATCCAAGTAACTTCAGAAGTACAAACCTGCCCTTCTTCTAAATGCCTTACTCACAAGAGCTCTCATGTTATAAAGCATTTWAAAGTGTAGTCACATTCTTAGATACATTTGTGGAACTGATTGTCATTGAAATGATAAGAGGATTTTGGATTTCATATCTAGAACATATTGCCTTTAAAGATCCTCAGAAATACATAAGCTTTTAGCTAACATTTTGCACCGGGTTTTTGTTGCTTTTTTTTTTTTACTTTATGTCTAACCACCCATACATATGCATATATCCCTATATGCATAATTAAACAACGTATTGCCCAAATACGAAATGCTCTCTCTCATTGTCATTCTAGCCATATAAACTGGGAATATTGCACATTAAAAAAGTAGAAACACCTCAGAACATGTGTACAGTTTAGGACTTCCCACACTTTATTTATGGAGTCCCATAAGTGTTGGTTAAAGCATTCAGGTGGCGAAGTATTGGTAGCTGACTTGTATTAATTTTAAGAATAATGTAGATAAATAGAATTTCTTCTAAATATATCTGCATAGGAGACCACATTATTCAATAGAAGATGCCAGCTTTTATTAGCAATAGATTTTCAGCAATATGCCATGTTAAAAAAGTAACAATTTGAAGACTATTTTTGTGGACWATTTTAATAGTGTAAGGCAGTGTTAATCATTTGAGTTAAGATATGACATACAAAATCAAAGATATAAATTATTGACAATAAAAAAATGGGTCAGATTCTGCCAGACTTAAGATTTACTCCATGCAACACAAAATTTAATGGCAGTAGCTCTCATTTTAAGAGAGAACTTGATGGAACTTAATGGTTACATTAATTGGGCCAGTGTATTCAATGCAGTTATTATGGAATTATTCCAGAATTTTGGAATTTTATTGCTCTGTATCCTTACCGGTCGTGTGTCCAAGTCATTTAAATGTACATGTATTCTCTGAAGTCACACTGAATTAAATGCTTAGAAAAGAATAAATTATCACATACTGAAACTTCACTGCAGTATCCAAACTGTGTGCTTATAATGTCAGATGRCTAATGGAGGAGCCCAGTGCAGTGACTTTAAAGGGAATATTTTGGTTTCAGTCCACTTACCTGTATAACTGGATGAGCAGAGAAAATGTCTGAAATCATGCATGTAGTTCTGATATTAATGAATCTGTTAAATATATCCTAGTTTTGTATCAGAAGRAACAGTGAGATTTTGAAATTAGTAATTTTGATTTCTATACGTGCCTTTGTAGGTGTCCAGACTCTTACTCACTAATTAATAAACAATGGAAGTTAAATCTCTAGCAACTGCAAACAGCAATATGCCAGGAAATGTACTCCTAAACTGTTTCTCAATTGTTATGTATTTTCTTTTTTTGTTAAGAGTATCTTTGCCAAGCACTCTCTGGTGCCTCACACCTGCCAAGGTTTTGATAGACGTGACAGTTTTTTTGGATGGGTTTGAAAATTCTGTGTCTGAAATATTTGTCTCCTTGTAATCTAACTGCTCATTTGAGAAGCTACATGATCCCAGATAATTTCTTTAATTAAAAATTTGCTGTTATTTATTGACCTTAGATTGACTGATTGATTGATTGTTTGATTTCAGGAATTAATTAAATGGCTTCAAAGGAAAAAAAAGGGCTTTTAACTAAAACAGCACTTGGAAGCATTTAATTCAGTCTAATACATGAAAAATAAACCAATGCAGAAGAATAAAATTTTCAGTAAAATGTAATAAAATGTCAATAATCTGAAGTTTCTGACATGTTTATAATTAAGCATTTTTATGATAAATAGATCTTCACTATATGTTATTAGATTATGTTTGTTTAGCCAAGTAGTCAAAGTGTGCCATTTTTATATGATTTCCTAATTTGCTACATCTCCAAAAAGGAAATARAGGTTTTGTTTTGCTTTTTATGGTGCAAAAGGGTAAATTTGTGTCTTTTATTTAAATCAGTACAAAAAGAGMGCCTCTATATTTAAAGACATATTTTGTCATGATCCACATGATAATCCTTATTCATCAACATATTTAATTACTAAAGTAAATAAAGTAAAAAAATGTTGGGTTTTTTTTTAAATCTTGTGCAAGTACAAAATAAGTTATTGTGACTTCTTTATTAAGTATACAAATTCATAGATGAATGGATTTAAATATGTGATCAAAATTGAAATKAAGTATTTAATTRAAGACAAACCTCTCCTCTCCTCTTGCAAATAGAGAACATATTTAGAATTCATTACATGTTTTGAAGCAGGAAGTTTTTGAAGAAACTGACAGCAAGAAAAGAAAATTCCTTGAACATTTTCCTGCATCAAATGATGGAGTACATTTTTGTGGTTTTTTCTTCCTTTCCTTACTGTCCATTACCATTTATCTTTCTTATTAATGATARTACTGGACATATTAACATTTTAATTTTTATATATTCAGTTGAAGTAATAACATAATTTGTCCTTCAACTTCCCTGTCTTTTTACAGAACAAAATAATTCTTTTTGAAACTAGAATAAAATAAGATCTGTCATTCCACACTTGTTAAAACAAAATATACTTTTAGAAGACAGAATAAATTCTAATGTCAAACACAAGATGGCTGTTCACATTGAAAATATTATTTCACATCTTTATAATACTAAAAATGTTTTAGATGYGACTGTCTCAGAGCTGGTTGTTTTGGACAGCAAAATGCACATGGAAGCATGTATTTTGGAAAAAAAAGGAAGTTTTGAAAATGAAGACTTCAGATAACGAGATATGAATTCTGCAGACAACATGCTTTCAAATTTGCATGGACATGTCTCTAGAAATGGAAATTGTCCAGGGTCTGTGCTTTATGGACAGTTGTAGCAGCAAAAAACCTCAAAGAAAATCTGATCAATCCAGCCAATAGAAAAAAACCCATCTTTTAAAAGGTTTTTTAGAAGACTCATATTCTTACATTTTGGTGGAATGTTACTGTCATTTTCATTTATTTATTTTGAGAACCTTCATACCTTGTATGTGTGTGCTACACTATGGGGACTTCCTGCAAGATAACAATATWGTTGAAAAAAATGGTTAGACAGATGAAAAATTATTTTTATTCATAAGGGAGTGGCCCTGAGGTATTTCCCATGGCTTTCAYAGACCATGACCTTTTCCTTAGAACTGCAAAGAAATATGGATGATGCCTGGGGTACTGTCTTCCTCACTGTGCTGAAAAATCTATCCATTGTCTTTGCTGSCATTCATGGCTTTCCTAATTTGCAGCTGGCTAAATGCTGGTCAGATTTATCCGTAGTTTGTCACAGTGATTGGAAACTACAGATTGAAAAATGACTCATTTCTTTTTACTGATGGTGCTCATAACAAAACCATCAACATAAAATGTCAAAATTCTCACAGGATGTAGTACTTTAGCCTTAACATGCTTGTTGTGACCAGCCTTTCCCACATATGAAATAGAAGTCACATTTACAAATCGATTTCTTTTTTGAAAAAAAAAAAAAAATTGTTTTAAGTCAGGCTCATGTCTTCCAGGGGTATACCCATAATTTGGAATACTATTTTCACAGTATTGAAAGAATTAGATAAACTGAGCTCTGATGCTAGAAAAAGCCATAGGCAACAGCAAGRGAAAACTGAAGAGCTTTTCATAAAGAGAGAAACTGGGCAACTAAATCTAATATTTATAATTTAATAGTCAGGAAGAACTGGATGGGAGCAGAGAGAATACAAACTTTTTATTTTCATTTGWAACCTGAATTTTAGGGGAAAGGAGCAGTCAGACATTTAAAGTTTTTTTTGTACTTGTATTATCCCTGTTCTATTCACCTGGGCAATATATTTTGAAAAAAGTGGTTTTGATTCAATTTTTTAGTAGGAAGCTAGATGTTGGAGGTACCTAAGCAACATACCTAGGATTTAAGGTACTAGTCTTGAAAAACAATTTTATCTTCTTACCTGCAAGCRCCATCTATCTCAAAAAGARTTTCAAACCCAGTAGAAAACASCAAGCTGYACAGTTCCAAAACATGTTTCTTTTYGAATASCAGTATATATTTTAAATTTCTGGGTATTTTACYCTCTGTTCTTTTCCTTTTTTTATCCTGATGCACTTGATTAACAACTCAATACTGTGTGACATCTCTGTAATGGGCTTTCAAATTTGTTTTAGTCAAAAATCATGATTTAAGGTTCTTTGTAGTAAGCCATCGTTTCACTCTTGCAATAGATTCTTTGTTTGAAAACACAGTTTCTGCAAGTCTTTTTTTTATAATAACCTCTATTTTGCTAAAAAATTATTTCTTTTAATCTCATTTCACCTCCTTGTTTAGTTTCAGTCAACAGTGGCTTATGTTGCTTTCAGATCAAATTGCATTTCTAGCTTCTACCTGATGTCCTCCAAAGGAGGCTTTCAATTTCTTATCAAAACAATTACATATTGGGTTAAAAAATTATCTCTAGGTCATCTGTATTATTTACTTATATTTCAGAAGAAGTCTGAGGACCTACTGAACCAAAGYCTTTCTGTATAAGAAAGCTTCCTCAATTTTCATCAGTTTCCCTGCTGCTGTTAAGACAGCATTCAAAAATGCTTTTATAAATCCCTTTCCATTACTCATTACATTTTTAAGGGATCTCTCAGTGACAATTTCTTGTGTATGCAKAGGCTGATGTGAATAACTAACAGTGAAGACAGATTTGGGGAGYTGAATATGAAGAGGTTTTATGATGGGTTTCAATGTGTTGGGTTTATCTCTGAATGAATTCTTACTCTCAGTTCACTTTGATGATAGCAATCAGGAGAAGATATTTTAGCATGGATCATCTTTGTTGCCAGTTCATTTTATAGATATATTTTACACAGAAAAACCCAAATGTTCATAGGTTAGAGATCTGTAGGGYATGTACCCCAGGTACATGTGAAACAGAGAACTACTATGTGCATTAATCAATTCATTTGAYTGTCAATTAACAAACTGTTAGTTTTCTGTTGTTGATTGTATTTCAGAATTTAATAGAGCTTTAGCAAACTGCTTCAGCTATTTTTATTACTCAGMCTTTCTGAAACCATTACATTAATTAAGCTATCTTTGAGAATATTTGGGAAGAGTCTGTGATAAGGCAAAATAAATTTTTTTTTTCTGGAGACAGTTGTTATGAGTACCTTGCAGTCTCTCAGCAAGGAAAGTATAATTTGTGTTTCAAACAACCAAAGATTTCTATTGGRTCTTAGTTACACCTCATACTGTTGTTATTTAACATTGGAATGTCTCAGACATTTATTAGTCAGAAATTAATTGTGTTACACTGTAAGTACAGATACTATTTTTGAGGCATTTCAGTTCCTTCTCTGAAGTAGTCTAGAGGTTAAATGAAAGAGATGTGATTGTTTTAAAACTGGAGTGGTACTGAAGAGAAATTTATCCTTTTTCACTCACAATTGGTCTTTGACATTTTGCATTATTATGGGAAATACTCCTCATATAAAAACCAMAGAACACCTTTGGAGAAGTACTGGAATCTGTCAAATAGAGAAAAGAGAGTCTCTTAAGCCTGCTGAAGAAGGAATGCCTTGTCCTTGTTTCTTTCTTCCCATTTTATTGGAAAAATAGGTGAAAACTGTGAATAAATTTTTATTTCAATTCAGGTAAAACCAAGTAAAAGCTGCACTCGAAAAGCAGCTCCTGTTGAGTTGGCACTTCTATTCTTGAGTCTCTAATAGACACACTAATATTTTACCAGAGCACTTAATAGCAAGGCTTTTTTCCACTTGGGAAGGCAGGCAAACAGCTGYTTCTGCAACTGATGTTTTTGCTTCTTCTAGGCTGGACATGCTTTTATCCAACATGGCTGACTCAGTCACCTTTTCAGTTGAGTGCATTTTGAGTGCAGTTGATTTTTTGACAGCTCACATGCTTCACTTAAGTGTTCATCCAACAGTTTCCTCCCACTTACCCCCCCAAGTTATTATTTTTGTTTTGTGATGAATGGTATCAGAATTATTTCTGTACATTAATTTTGATTTCCTCTCTGCATCTTTGTGAAAAATCATAGAATGTCAACACCAGTTGAGTGGGACCTCCAAAGATCATCTGATCCAACCTTAAAAAATCTCAAAACCAACATAAACTCCCTCAGTTTGAAGTCTGATAGTTATTATCATATTGCAATAGGTCATCCATAATGGCTGGACAGGAACTATGCAGTRGGCAAATTTGTGTGGATTAAKATCACAGATCTCAACATCTCCRGTCTCACTGAGTATTATCCTGYTTAGAGATCAGTGTRAAYATTGTGTCTTCCAAAATAAATTGCAATCTTAAAATTACATAAATGTGTGACATGAAATCAGTGAAAACAACAGTATAAATATATGTGGCGTTCAGTTGAATTTTTAAATTGTTTTTAAGCATGATTGAACATTTTATACAAAATATCTATAGAGACAATATTTTGCATTTGATATAATGAATTAAAAAATCTCTGAAGGAGTCCACTTTAAAGTCACTGATGTTTTCTCATGCCTGCTCACTGTGGGAATTACTTTTTTCCTCCTGGGACAGGAAAACAGACAGGCTCATACAGTGAAGGAGTCTTTAGGACTCAAGAATTTAGCAAAGATTTTGGAGCAACATTATTTTTAAGCCTAACTCATAACTTTTCTCCTTCTTAAAGTTATCTTTGCCATACAAAAGGGAAATAAAACAAACAAACAAAATATAGATCTAAATCAAATTAAYTTGACCAGAGGATTTCACACAGGGATGAATACGCATAAACACAGCTAGAGATTTTTCAATGCAAAATATATGTTAGGAAGGTTCCTCAGCATTCTCATAGGTTAGACCTTTGAGTTACTGCATAGCCACTCTACTGATTCTGTCTGTCTTAAATTATAATGCTGGAAAGTTAAAAATATAATACAAGTCAGAACTCCAAGAAATATAYCTAACATGTTCTAGTAAATTCAGTGCTGAAAAACAAGATACCCTAATCTTTGCCTTAGGCTTAGTCTACATCATGAAGATAGTGCACCAAGAAATTTTTGGTTATTGCAAAATATAATAGTTTCAGTTTAATTTTTTCTCCCCTGATCCTTAAAGCAAAGAGCTAGTAGGCACAATAAGCTGTTTTCACAGCTGAATGACTTTCAATTCTACCAAAAGCAGTCTTTGTGCATTTTAGTAAAAATATTACTAACTCCTACAATTGACTGATGAACTAACTTTAATACCAAAGTTGTCATCCTAAGCTTACATTCAAGAGAAAGAGTTCTAATTGCAAGAGTCATGATAGTTTCACTTTGTACTGTCAGTTAACACTTTCTCTCTATACCATGATAACAGCAAATTCCACATCCCCAGTTTTATTAAAGAGCTTTAGGGCATTWTTCTGCAACAGGTCCTCAATAATCTCATGACATTGCCCTTCAGGAGCTGAGAGCAATGAAAATGTTGTCAAGAATGGAAAACTTGCAGATTAACTGGCAAAGCACCACCAACAGTTGTGCTGAGACCTCATATATTACAAATATCAACTAAGATAAAAAGTAAGATTTAACCTTCAGAGGTCATATTCAGAAATTTTMTTGAGTTGCTGCATTGCTAAGGTTAATACAGGGAAATAACAGAAATACTCTGGGCTCTGGGATTGTACAGGCATAGCTATGAAAAAGTCATTTATCCACAGCCCTGTATTTCCTCAATGTTTTAAGAGCTTAGAAGAGAAAGTATCTCTGATGGTTGAGCAATAATATTTAGTAAATGTTGACAATTGTTGAAAATATTGGAAAATCTACACTGAAAATTAAGCTTGTGTTTTTTTCTTTTTTTTTTAAATTACTTTTATAATAAAGGAAATAATTGCTTTCCTTTGCTGATGAACTCTTTTTGATAGCAGCAGGTAGTCCAAACCTCTAGACTTCAGTAATTAGAARAGCTATTGGCACTGCTTATTTTATTAAAAAGAGGAGTAGGAATAGAGCAATATCTGTATTAAGAATTTCCCTTTTCACTTGTTTGCCTTTGAAAGACAGTCTTTAATTCATTATTTCAAATCTTCAAAGGAATTTGGATTAAAGCATACTTGAAAATTAGGACCTTGTCTCCTGGAGCTTTTTCCAAAAGTCGGTTTTTAGTATTGGCAGAATCCATATTAACTTTACAGATGGGAAATTGACAAAAAGAGATGTGAAATGACTTTCCATGAGCTGCCAGGGCTTGCATCAAGCTGCCCAGTAATAAAGCTMGATAGATACAGAAACACAATGGTGTGGGGAGAGATTCATATTCTTTCCTCCTCAGTGTTGCATGTGCACTGTTCTGTGTTCTCTAATTTGTGTTATTATTCCTAAAGTCTTGAATCATAATGACAATATCTATTAATTGAGACAAATTTTCATGTGCTAGATTTCGAAATTTGTTTGGTTTTTTTTTCTTTCTCTTACTCCTTGGAACAGCACTGTGATATTTTTGTCACAATGAGAATGAAAATTCTTCCTTACATGTTATTTGTGGTTACTAAATATACAATAAATTTATAGTAAAATTTTACAATAAACACCAGCTATTCCATTTTCAAATAACATATCTCTCTATAATGACTTAAACCTTAAGAAACAGTTTTTGTTACTTCTGCATTTATTACTTTGGTTCCCCATGTAGATCATTTTTTAATACAGTAAGATGATATCTGGAATAAATTTTTTTCTACCTAATATTTAATAGATGAGATACTTCAAAAATAAAATAACAATGAACTTGTATTTATTGTTTCTTTACCAGAGTGTTAACTGTTATCATGGAGGGACATTATTCTTTTCCACAAGAACAGGTCTGAAGAGACAGGTAGGAAAATATTGCACTATGAAATAACTTGCTCTGTAAATTAAACTTGATGAAGTTTTACCAAGATTTTTGTTCAGTGACCTTGACAAATAGGAATAGTCCATGTTCTAGTGTCTCTCCCAAGTGTAGGCTTCTTTGTTCACAATAAAAGTCACAACTGTATCCTTGCCTTTTCTATGGAGTAGAGTGCAGCTCAGTGCAGGGATGAAGCTCYTCTGTATTTCCCTGTTCCAGGAAGCTGCACAATGCAGAGGACCAGAAGTATTACACTTGTGAAGATTCACAGGAGAGAACACATAGAGAGAAGGCAGTTTTGTCTCCTCCCTACAATATGTCAGTTACTTCAAGTGCCTAYGAGAATCTTTTCCACAGAAGGTGGTGAGAGCTTACAGCTGCCCTGAAGTAAATTGTGATCAGAGAGARCACTAAAAGAATGTCAGAGTTCAATCTTTAGTATTTTCATGGAGCAGTAGAATAGTTTTGGTTTCAAAGACAGAGGTTAATCCAGTTGTCTGTTCTTAGTTACCTGATACCACACACACACATACACACACATATGTATATAAAGGATTTATTCTTTGGTGGTTTTTTTTTGTTCAGGAGAACTGATCTATACAAAAGTAAACAGACCAATATACTTTCCTGAACTAAAAACAGCAAAAACTGTAGGTCAGAGAGAGAGCTGGAAGGAAAGCACTTATGAAGYCTGTAACCGCCCCCTTCTTCCAACAATATTAACTTTCTAAGTAGCATAACAAAGATAAATAGAACTGTGAAAAATTATAAGAAAATCAATTTTCTTAAAGCAGAAAAAAAMCCTCTTGAAATATTCTGGTCAAGCAACTATTATAGATAAGATATGAACAACCTTATCAACTCACTGAGTTGAAACATATTAATAAATGATATATAGACTTCTAAAGCCAAAGTTGATTAAGGCCGTTTCATCCATTAAATAATTTTCTCCTATTAATAGGATTCTTTTTTTTTTTTTTAATGAGCAGTTAAATTATGTGCTTTTGTCATTATTGGTAATTATAGTACTGAGAAGTTATTCATATAATAATATTGAGATAAAACAGTTCATTAGTTCACATAAAGTTAGCATCCAATAATATGTCCCACTGAGCAATTCACAGCAATTCTCACCCTTATAAATTCTCTTTCTAGGGAAAACTGTTTGAGAGATTTATTCTTTTTAATATTTCAGGAAAATTCATCTTTTGTGCTTTAAGCTCAGTATTTAGAGTAAAAAGCTGAACTAAAAGAMGACACAAAAATCAGTTTTACATTTAAATACTTTGGTTTTAATTAATTTCTTTACAAATATCTTTGAAAACTGTATGCCTTACTGTCTTCATTCTCAGAGAGGTAATGAAATTTATAATAGGAAAATTATTAAATATTGTATTTATTTCCTATTAAACAGACTTAAATTTACAACAATGACAATTCTACCATGTTTTGCTTCTCATTTTCAATCATCTTGTTCCACAGCTATTTTGTTCAACATCTAGAGGGGGAGTACTTTGCTTTTCAATACAACACACTAATAGACCTTGTCTACTGCCTAGGGACTAAACTAATTCATAAGTTTTCCCCTGTCTCTTCATCCAAGTAATGACTAAGTAGCATTTAAAATGCTGGGCACTTCTGAGTGAAAATCCAGAGCAATAATGGTTTTTTAGATTTAGTTTTGAACAATGAGTGACTTTTGAATCTTACCAAATTTGTAAAGAAAAYTAGACATTAATATTTCAATCTTTAGACAATTCAGATAGCTTAAATTTTGAAGACATAGTCTTCCAATCTTCCTAATTAAGGTTTACTGCCTGTTTCTAGCATTTTCACTCCTGAATATTCAGTTTGAAATTTTGCTTTCTTCTACCATTGTTGATGGTGAAGAAAAATGATTTTATGAAAAATGTGGAAAAGGAAAATATTTTTCCTGAGAATTACAGTTTTATATTTCTTCAAAGCCTAAAGTCATTGCTATACAGTRCTTTGTTTTTCTTGATGCCCTTGTGAAAATTACGTAACTATTAATTATATCTTAAAAGAGAACTGTGAAGGAATAAATGTTTCCCGTGTTGCTGACAAATAACAACTGACTCAAAGAGGCCTTGTGGGGTGATTTATTTCTGTGAAGAGTCTTTCATAACACAGTTGTTAATATATTTTTTGTTTTACTTCACTTCTGTGATGTCTCATTTCCTCTTTATATTTTTAGATAAAGAAGGTTTTTTAAGTGTCATCCAATCAAAATATAATATTGGACAGTATAAATAATGGAGGAGATATAATAGTTTTATAGGCTATCAGACTGACTGGTCWAGGATTTGCTTTATTTACTGCTACTCATGAATAACACAGGTAGAAAAGAATATATGCTTCATATCTAAAAAACACCCTTGTTATTTTCGGGAGTGGGGGCGGGGAAATTGCTCTAGCAGCTGCGAGTTTTGTGAGAACAACTTYATGCAGTTGTTTTCCATAAAAATTATCAAGAGCTGACAGTACCCATTCTGAAGAGTATGCTCATTCAATTACTGCATTTTCAAGGCATGMAGCTCTGAGTGGTTTCTGAGATAACTGTCAATATTCCATTAAGAAAGATCTTTTCAGAAAGTTTAGTGGCAATTAAATCACCAAGACAGTATATGATCCATGATGAGTAAATGTACACTGAAAAGAATTTAGGTCTATATGATCCATGATGAGTAAATGTACACTGAAAAGAATTTAGGTCTAAAACCTCTTCTGTAATTGCCTGGGACCCTTTTCTGTTTGTTCACTGGATGTTTAGGAGTGGAACAAATGGTTCATCAATACATGACTGACACATGGTTTGGAGTCTCATTAATGGTAAAAGGAGTAAAACGTTTCAGTATGACAAAGCCATTATTTCTATTAATGYTAAGAAAAGTAATTTTTTTGTTTTCAAAAGTCATCAACTTAGCTCCTGTATTAAGCTTCTTGGGATGTAGTCATTCTCATGTCAGAATCTCCATTTGATATAATTTTTTTTCCTGTAGAGGTTAGATGTTTGGGACCTTCTCTGAAAAACAGTGTTTAAAGAACTAGGTCAAGGTATTACTCAAAGAAATGTGAGGAGGGCATACATGATTAATAAAGTTTATTAATCTCTGTCTCCTCTATTAAAAAAAAAAAAAAAGTAAGTCCTATCATGCTGATAGGCCAACTTGAAATMATTTTAAGCCTGACCAGGCATTTTAAAATTGCTTGTTTGGGTAAGAATTTCTCTATGTAAGACATTACATTTTTTGAGTGGTCTTGCACTGAGAATGGGCTGTAAAGCATAGCATATGGTTTGGCGTCTCTGGTTTCTTACTAACTTCATCATCTATTAGTTGGAGAAGTCAAGCCCCCTTCTGCTCCCAAGTTTGTTCATGATTTCATGTTTCTCTAGTATATACCTTGGTATATATGCTGCTCCATGACACCACATGCCAAAGGGGACTAGTAGCACTAGCATGCAATTAGTTGGCCAAGAGTTGTCTTAGCATTGCCTCCCCAAGTGACATGTATGATGATGTATGACATTCACCATGTCAATCTAAGTGATATTCATACACCCTTCTGCATCAGCAGAAGTGTGTGAGAGAGTTCAGAAGTCTGGAAGGGAAGGTGTAGAACAATAGCTCTGTCTGCTTTATGACTGGCTTGTTTATTTAAGTAAAAAAGACTTGTGAAAACTTCTGTTGTATTTTTTACTTGTTTCTTTAAATGCCTTCCATAACTGTGAAACATAAACCCTTCACAGGAAACTTTCACAGTGAAGGGACGAGACCCATTCACAGTTCCAACATGCTGAAGTAATTCTCATACCACGTAACAGACATAGTGTAGCACAGAGTGAAGTTTTTTGTCTGCCCTGTGATGTTTCCATCTCATGCAATTTGTTTTCAGCTCTCTTTATAGCACAGGATATAGCCTTGGTTGTTAGGAATCATGATTGCCTACATAAAAATAAAAGAAAAAATGAACTGACCAAACCATGTTATTGTGACCAATATAATCATCCTTAATAATACTAGATAATTCTGAAGTGTACTCTAAGACATTTAGAAGGAGTACAAATGATGTATAAATTATTAGAAATTGACAAAAAAAAAAAGGAAACAAAGGCTTTTAGACCTATTTCTTATTCTGCTACTTACCCAGAAGATTTTGGACAGATCTTTTTAAGATTGGCTATGATCTGAAAAAGAGACTAAGAAAAAGAAATAACTCAATTGCRATATTGAACCCTGTCATCTTTAACATCTGATAAAAACACAGGCTTGTAGGTTTAGTAAAGGAAGTGAATATTCAKCTTGTCACTCCTTAATGGACATGTGTTCATGTGTATGTGGGTCTGGATAAAATAGATTTGAATATAATAGTYTCTGTGTATCATCATGGAGCTCTGGCTTTGTTTTTYGATGTAAAATATGTTTAATTGACTCCCACTAGCATTGAAAAAAAAGTAATTTCAAAGRTATGACATATATAAAGAGGTTATGAATTTGCAAATGTAAGTATCCTATAGCCTCACCAGCTTCTTGGAATTTGGTATACATAATATGAAACGTTTAGAGTTGTATTTACTTTAAATAATCCAAAATGTAAACTTGAACATACACCATGCATTATTTTCCTGGATGTAAAAGGCAGACAGRACCATTGTGATTATTTTTCTGATCTGTGTAATGTAGCTATCAATTCTTGCCCCAACACTAGTTCATAAATAAAAGTATAACTGTGAAAAAAATAGACATTTGTCTTCATTCAAGCTTGCTGGTTCAACCCTATGTGGAAACTACTTTGAGAATTGGGGAAAATGGTATCATCATGACTACAGCTAGCTCAAACATATGTTGTGATTGCACAGAGATAGACAAGATATATGTCAAATACAAGCAAGAAGACATCATGTACAGTGAAAGTCTCTATATTCTTCAATCTGTTATTCTTGGTTCATCTTCAATTCATCCCTGCAACTGACTCCACCACCTCTCAGCAAGAGGRAAGGATGGCGGCTGTCATTAGATTTATGATTTTAGATAATTTTTCCAGATGGTGCACAGCAAGCTGAACAAAAATTCTTACAGTACAGCTGAATAGCTGAATGGGAGAACCACTCAGACATGCTGAGATCACTCCAAAGGAGCAAGTTTCAGAACTAGTACAGCCAGAGTGATAATCATGATAAATTAGCTGCATGTGAGTTTGGCTATTCCTTCAAGGACCGATTATCTTATGGTATAACAGTTCAGGACAAAGAACAATCCACATAAATAAGAAAAATTACAGGATATCTGAAGATACAAGAGAGTATCAAAGTTTTATTTGAGACTTTTGAATTTTAGAACATGACTATTTAATTTCTATGACTCTTTAGTTCTTAAGTTAGTCTAGTTTTTAAGGTATGATATATTTTTTTTTTTTTGTTTGCTTGTTTGTTTGCTTCTTTAACACTGAAAATAGTAATGTAGTACTGTAGATGCTCACCAGTGCTAAAATTAACCATGGTATTTGCTACGCCTTTCTCATGGACGACTAGAACTTGCAATTTCATTGTTGTCAGATGTAAAAAAGGTAGATTTACGTAAATATACATGCCATTTATATTTGGAAAACATTATATTTTTTTTTTCATATAAAGCCTGAGAAAACAGTGGTTTCAGTGTGAGGTATAGAGATGTGTCTTTTAGACTAGTGTGAGGAAAAAAATTCCTTTCAAGTAAGATTTCCTGCATTCTTTACTCTTTTTATTTTAAAGACAATTTAAAGTGCTGCATTGCTCAGTAGCACCATTGTGTGCAAAAATAGTTGGCTGTAAAAAACCAAAAGATATAAGGTAAAAAAAAATGTATATATATAAGGTAAAATATATAAGGGGAAATATATAAGGTAAAATCAAGACAAAACAGATCTACATTCCTGAGCAAATTGAAGAAGGAAGTGGCAGCAGGTGGAATATTTCAGAGTGATTGTAATCCAGAAAGCAAGAAATGGCTTTAGTGTGATAGACTRTCAAATTCTGTAAAGAAAGATTTTTCAAAGTAAATACAGATTCCAAATATTCTTAGTGGTCTGATCAGTCTGGTTGCTGAGGAACTGTGTTGACAGTGTGTCAGGAAACTAATCAAGTTCATTTGTATTTTGAAAGCTATTTAAATTTTGGAGAGTAGGCAAATTGTGGTGCGATCTACACTGTGGAAAACACTCTGACTAAATCTACTCACAGGTATTTCCCCAGCCTTTATTTTAAGAAAGTACTGAYTGATGTTTAATTTTGTGTGGCCCAGCTCTGGAAAGATCGCTTTTCTTCCCTATCTTACTTTATATTTTTAATGCTTTGTTCTTTCAGGTCMAAAACAAACAGTCAAAGAAGAGACCCTTCATCTGTGAAGTCAATGATCAAGCTGAAATGTTATGTAGCTGTTTCACTTTAAAACAAGGAAAGAAGAAAGTAC
Organism: Alauda arvensis; assembly: GCA_902810485.1. Lineage (NCBI taxonomy): Eukaryota > Metazoa > Chordata > Aves > Passeriformes > Alaudidae > Alauda > Alauda arvensis. Next base: position 2,286,662 of record CADDXX010000082.1, read on the forward strand.
TTTCYTTTTCACTCATCTCAGCTTTTGATTGCCTCTATTGTTCAAATACTACTGCAGTTATCACCAACGCTAAAAAATGAGAGTTAAACAGTAAAAAACCAGTCACACACACAAAAAACCCCACCCAAAACAAACAAA
>CADDXX010000082.1:2289615-2371476 GCA_902810485.1 Alauda arvensis
GAAGGGAAGGGAAGGGAAGGGAAGGGAAGGGAAGGGAAGGGAAGGGAAGGGAAGGGAAGGGAAGGGAAGCAGAAATTTAGATTGGAAACATAAAATCCAGACACTTCCCTACTAAAACCTATGAAAAAGATGTCTAGGACAGGCGTTTGCCTAAAATATTATATTAGGTAGGATGGACCATATGTTTGTCACTGTTCTGGTGTCTCTTAGGCTATAATTTGCTCTAAGACATCAAACAAATGTCATATGCTTTCATGAATAAATTGAAATTTCCCTGGAAAACATTTATGCTGCAGCTTACAACAGAGACTGCCATCCATTTTATTGCTGAACAGAACATCGCTGCAAAAACTCAGAGAAAAATGTATGTGAATACATATGCATTCTAGGTTTCCTTCAAACTCTCCAGTACYCAGGAAAGTAGGTATATACTTTCTGCCTTTTACAAAATGGCACACCATTTTCTTCATARCATTATTTTTATCTGGAATGGGCAAAAAGATGAAAGAAAACATTCTTTTGCTTCAAGGACTAAACAATTATTTTAACACAGGCAATAAGATGATCTGTTTCAACTAACTGAACAATAGTGAGGAAAAGCATAACTGCCAAAGAAATAACTTTAAAATTCATCAGATGATCTTCAGACAAAAGGTATGTAAAGATGCATAGGGCAACTGGGATCTTTTTGTCTACCTAAASTAACTCTGGTGGTTTTTAGGTTTTGTTATGGTGGTTTTTTAATCTGTTATGATTGTTAAGTATCCTTTTCATAAACATTTTTTCCCAAACCTAAGTACTATTTTGATTTCCTTATAAAGGCAGTAATTTCAAATTAGAAGTTTGATCTCTTAACAGGTACAAAATWAGTGTCTTACCTGTTGAACTCAGGCTTTAGAAGAAGTTTTGAATAATTTATGTAAATTCTGCAGTACATGATGTGTATCATAATGTCTCCTTATGTAATGAAAATCTTATCATGAGCAAGATGACAAAAATCAGCCATTTTAGACAGAATCARCATATTATTTATCTTTTGTAGACACATACAGTCACTGAGTATYATTTATGTTATAAAAATAATTTTTCTTTTATGTCAAKAAGATATTAAACTTGAAGTTGCAAAATCATTAATATTTTCAGGATTTTTTGTTCTTGTGTAAAGAGATTCTCCACTGAATCTCTTTCTCTAGTCCTGCTGCTGCTCATGGTCTGTAGATCCCATACACAAGTAAAATGCTAGAGACACAGTTCATAAACTACTAGTGTAGCAAAGCAAAAAATGGGGACTTCTGAAAGTCTCTGGCTTGTGCATGCAGAAAAGATCAGGGCAACATGATAGACACTGTGAGACCTAGCAACTGTCTTTCTGATTGGAAGTGGCCCTTGATAAATGCAAAAGGCAAGGTAAACAGGATGGTTTCATAGAAAGACAAAAATAATTGCTATAGGATGAAAAGTAAAACAGAAATGTAGATGGTAAATAACGATGAAAGGGTTCATATCAATATTATTTTAAATAAGATCAACCAATAATGATCAAAGAACAACAACCAAACTGACATGTGTTTACTCATCATTCAAAATTACACTGTAGATGTAACCCAGGGCAACATTGCATTTGTGTGCATGTCTGCCAACATCTAGCTGGATCTTCACTTTGCAGCTGTCAGTGATGCCCTACAGTGGCAAATGAATACTGATGTGTTAAATTGAAAGTGCAGAAAACTGTAACGTTTAAGACAAAATTAATAAATAATGGTAGCCTTAAAAGTTGTCCTTTGTATAAAATCTGTAGCTTAGAGTTGCAATGATAAGCCTCTTTTTTTCCAATAGTTGAAGATTGAAAGCATATCAGCTAAACATTAGCACTATTATTTTTTGTAAATGACACATTGTCTTTCCCTTAATTTACATCCAATGCTAACTCCCTGATACATCTTCAAATTTAGCAGTTTTTCAGACATCTAAAGGTTATCACCGGCCTTCCTGAAATAAAGGCTTTTTTACACCTCATAAATAAGTGTGTGTTACCTAAGACCATGAAAGTCTGCCATGAGATGTGCTAGYGGCTGTTCTTGAAGGCAGAACCATGCATTTATGTACCATGATGAAGAGAGTCCTTAGGATGGAATATATTTTGTCAGCTGTCAGGCTCAAAATCATGGAGTTGCTTGTATATTGATAGAAAAAGGCCAAAGGTGAATCTTGAGTGTTGGTTTTATTGGCTTTTATAAGACTTTACAAGGCAGGACTGCTGGGGTGTRACYGATCACTGCTTTTGAGTCTCAGTTATTCATCATAGGATATTAACTTCTCCTAATTACTTAGTGGTTATTGTGTTTCCTTTAAGGCATGATGTCAGTTATTGCTTCTCAGCTTGGTGACAGTATTGAGAACTGTTATATAAATTCAACTAAGCATTTCATTTAGTCTGAAATGTTTTACCCAAGACCACATCTGCATCACTAWGGTAGTTCTGGGCTCCTGAGTATAAATGAGACAAGAAAATACTGCAGAAAGACCAACAAAAGGCCAGATAAAGGCTCTGAGTATCTGTCACACAGGGAAAGGCTGAGAGAGCTGGGGTTGTTCAGCCTGAAGAAGAGAAGGCTAAGGCACAAATGAGCAATTTCTAGAAGTACCTCATCCTGGAAAGTAAAGAAGATGGAGCCAGGAATTTTGAAGTTATGTTCAGCACRTGAACAAGAGTCATTGGCTCCAAGCTGAAATACAAGAAATTCTGCTTAAATGGAATAGAATTCTTTTCCACTGTTAGAATGGCCAAATACTGAAATTGTTCATCCAAAGAAGTTGTGGAGTCTCTATCCTTGGACGCATTCAAAACTGGACAAAGTMCTAAGTAAACTTTGTTTCTGGCTTTTCTTGAGCAGGCCACTGAACTTAGATGATTTCCAGCAGTCCTAAGAATCTCAGTAATACTGAGATTCTGTGAATGTGTGGAGCATTTTGTGAGTTTTTTCTTTTGTAAAATGGAATAAGGAATATCAAACTTATTCAGAAATCAGTAGCTTTCTGTAGACTTTCAGTGTCCATTGCAAAAATCAAAGGATACRTTATTGATGTTCATCTCCTGATTTCCTTATCTTACACCCAGATGTGCATGGTCATCTGAAATATGAGTACAGCCAAAATTAGAAGGCTGGCATGGAGTAAAGACTTTTACATTTGTCTTCCCAAGATTTCATGTGGTACTTCTAAAACTTTTGAAGAGTAAGCAGATATTTTTTAGTAAGTTTTTCTTAGCCCTTCCCACTGAAGTTTTTTCTTTCTGTAGARTAGTTTCATAATTGTTTGCGCCAAGACAAACTAAGATTGATTGTAATAACACATCATCTACAGAATATCTTTGATTTAGRGTCCCAGGAGCAGAAGAAACTGGATCTCATTCCTTACTCAGGAAAAAAAGAAAGGTCTAACGATCTCCTCTAGTTGCTCAGCTTCCTGTGGCACTTTGATAATTTACGTATGTGATGATCAAAACACTGAAGTGTAAAACAAATTTTGAAGGCATGTCCCTTTGCCAAACGTCATCATCTTACAGAAATTAATATTTGACTTAGCAARAGATGCAGTTTCATTTTTCTTCCCATTGAGACTGTGAATTAATTGTGTAAGTTCAATTTTCAAAACAATGTCTTGTATAAGATGTCTTACTATAAAATTATTTTTTAAATTATGAAATAATAATAAAAATTATTCTAGCAGTGCGTAGGTGGCTTTATTTCATATTAGTTTAAAAATATTAGTCTCCAATGCCAGTGGAGAAAAAGAAGGCATTTTACATAAAGTCATTATCTGTAGTTTTTTAGACATTTACTCTAGGATAGMGTTAATCACAGCCTGAAACTAGCACGTCCTCTTCTGTGGTGATAAAAGCATAGGTTTTCTTTCTTAGTGGTAGACATGTAGAAATTCATATTTAGATAGGGAAATTTGACTTAGAATTTTAAAATTTAAAACAGTTTTCACTACCTAATATACTGAAAAGAACTTGCTCTATTTATGGAAATGGCATAGAGTGTTCTCATTACTATTTTTTTTCAAGTCAGTTGTTTATTCTACAATGTAATATTTCAATATGCAGATGGACAAAAAAAAGTCTATAAACCATAACATAATTATTTTCTGTCTTAGGAATGTCTGGATAAATCCCTAGTGCACTGCATGACTGCTGATTATGTTCCTCATAAGTTGAGTTTCAGTGCTGATCCTTAGGAACTGAAGGAAGTCTTATTTTAAATATATGATCAATATACAGACAAATCCCACTATTGTACATAAAAATTWAAAAATCATTTTATGGCTGTGAAATCATCCTGTACCAATCTGTCACTCCACCAGTGTTTCAATAATGAAGTCTAATTTTGAGTTTATTTTAATATGAAATTGGTTATGAGTGATGTTCTTCTGATAGGAACGGATACTGACTTGGTAGATGCAGCAAATACTGAAAACCACTAGTGAAAAAGGGAGTCTGACATCTTCTACTATGGTAAGGACASAGGAATTTAACAGCTTTATGTCAGTTCTACTTTAATAAAATCTTTTAAGAGGAAGCCAGCTCTGCAGAGGAAAACTAAAGTAGATTCAGAAAGCAACATAATCCCAAAATCAAGAAAATGYRACTCTGGCTGCCAAGAATCAGAAAAATTATAGAGTAAGGAGAAGGAACTTGGATTTTTAAAATAGAATTTTATTATTATTATAATTATTGTTGTTGTTATTGTTACCATTATTTTATGGATCATTAACCCATTAAACTTTTCATTCCCCAAAGGAAAAAAAACCTCCAAACTTAATCAGCTTAGAAGTCTTCAATTTCTGTAGAAACAAAAACTCATATTAAAGGTGCTAGACTAGTAGACTAATCAAGACTGGAAGAAAAGACAGAAAAAGTAAATATTCATTTAACAAAAAATTTACAAGAACGGAGTTAACCAAAGAGCCATGAGCTTTTTTGCACTTTGTGTTGCAAATTTCTGATGTCTCAGATTCAAATTGCAATTATCATATATGCTACTGCTTCCCACCCTCCCAATTAAATTTTTTGGATTATATCACCTCAAAAACTACTAGCTATGATCTGGCAATGTGTGAGCTAACAGTATGTTTTCCATTATAAAACAGAAAGTTATGTCACAGAATTATGAATAGGGTTGAGGATCTGTATGGGCATCAGRAGACTGTCTAACTTCAGAAGCAAATTTTCAAAAAGTGGTGATGGATAATCTGCTTAATACGAATATCTAGTGCATTGCTATGGCAGGCAAAGATTATTTTTTYGTTCTAGTTTTTTCTCATTTTACAAACAAGTGGGAAAATTTAATAGGAGCCAGAAAATTTATAATGCTAGTGTATTATCTAATTTATTTGAATTCCATAATTCGGATGACGACACTGAAGAAAGGATATTGAAACAGTTAAAAAGGTTTCAGAGAAGAACGGTGAAAGTTATTAAGTATTGTAAAATGTGCCTTAAGAGATACTGTGTCAAAAGGCAGTTTGACTACTGAATAGGTCACAGCCAGAAGGATATGATGACATTAATTAAGTGCCTGTRTGGATGTAGGAATCTGAGTAAACTGAAGTTGACCATAACTTTAAATAGTACTGTTTCTACTGTATCTTTGTCTTAAATGACACTTATTTAACAAAAGAAGAATAATAAACTGTCTTYCCCTGGATGAGGTAGTCATTAAAAAAAATAATAAATTATTGAATAGCTTTTTTGAAAATGAAGAAGTGCATGATTTTGCTGCTGCTGAAGAATTTTCCCAGATYTTTTCCTGAGATTCGCAGCTGTAATATTAATTCAGCCATTTAAAAACTAAAGTTATTAAATAAGTTGAAACATTAGAGATCAGAATTTTTCCTCTGAGAAGAACAAACTAAACAAAAAACCCCAAATAAAACCCATACCAGAACAATACAAAAACCCTAAGAAAATGCAGAATAAAAATTGAGTCCAATGCACTGGGAAAAAATGAGGAAAAGAATTATCTCAAAGTGCTATTTACATTGTTGAGTTATGGAAAAATAATTTAATTTCTAGAAATTCATCCAAGGTGAAGCTTAGCTTTGCTCTTGCAACACAACTTTTCTAGCCTGATGCATTGTAATTTTGAACTGAAGGTCTGAAAGAAGTGACCCTGATGCAACTGGGGAGYTCAGCAGTGACTCCCTGGTCACAGAGATAATTCTCAGGGAATGCTCCAGGTGAGATGCTGTGCCAGTGGAGATAGAGAGGGCAGTGGGACASAAATCTGTCACCACAATAGCTTAGTAGCAAGTGTGAAAATTCAATCACAACACCTTGTGTTTGAAAACTACTTCTCTAGCAGGCAGGCAGTACAAAGATTAAGGAATGATTATGCTCCTGTCTGTGAAGGAAGAGAAGTCTTGTTTGTACATAAAATAAAGAAATATAACTGTTTCAAAGGCTGGAAATTAAACTTAACTATATAGGGTACTGAGAGCATGTGCTAGCAGGGGTGATAAATAATCTTTGAAAAAATTCCCAATTGTTACAGGATATTCTTGATGACAGAATTTCAATCAGGCAGTTGTGTATATCTAGAAGTTAAGCATTTAAAACTCTGGCCAGTGAAGTGAAGCAAATTTCAAGATAAATTACGTACATGAATCCTGTGCTACTCTTCTGCTTCMTCTGTGCTGATTCTGCAGTCCATTAGGAGCCAAATCACTCAAGCTGCCTAGTCCAATTTGTGAAAATGTTGATGATAGAGAGACCAGATAATTGACATTTGAACTGTTAAGTGAAAATGTGGCTCTCTTATCTTGTCAAGTAAGAGTATTCTTAGAAAAATATTGGGACAACAATGTTGAAAATTTTAGCTACTAGTAATTGATARGTAATGGTCTGTGTTCCTCATTATTATTTCCTGTAATAAACAATCAAATGACCTGTATATTATACTTCTGTACAAAAAGTTCAGAAGGGAAAATAATTTTATTAGATGTACTGCTTGCATAAAAAACAAAGTTCTTTCGCATTTGAAGTCCATTATAATATTATTTGATAGCGACTTCTGGCACTGATGAAATAATCTCTGGGTATTGTTTGCCTATCTTTTTTTTTCTTTCTTTAATTTTTTTAATATTACTTTCAATGTTTTAAAAACTGAAATAATTACCATTCTAGTAACTTTAGCAATACAGTTTTGATGTACATTTTAATGCTCATGCTCACCAAATACAAATTATTTTTACAGCATGGAACTGATTGTAAGAGTGCGACAGTCTAAACACAAATTTGTCATGAGCTTTTGACAACAAGAAGCTAAATAGATTTCTCAGCATGATCCCAGAGTAATTCTGAGCACCCCCTTTTCCTCCATCTTCCCTGAAGTTTTATTGCTGAGTATGATRTGTGTTGTGGAGTATCCCTTTSGTCAGTTTAGGTCAGCTGTCCCAGTTGTGTACTCTTCAAATTCTTGTGCACTTTCAGTCAACTCACTGAACTCACTGTCAGGGCAGTGTGTGAAGCAGAAAAGACTTTGATGCTGTGCTAGCACTATTCAGCAGTAGCTAAAAAATTAATGTGTTATCAACACTGTTTTGGTCACAAAGTCACAACGTAACACCATACAAGCTGCTAAACAAAAAAAATTAACTCTATCCCTGCCAAAATGACTGTATTTAGTGAGTCAGAATCATCAGAACACAATTTGCTTCAGTTCTGTCAATATAATGCAAGGTTTTTATTTCTTTATGCTGAAGTTTGCAGACTTATWTCTCTGGTAGAAATTAAATGAATGACAAAACAGGTGTTGCAGGAACACTTGGGTCTGCAACATGGATGTATAAAATCCTCTGGTGAACTGGCTTGGCTGCTGTTCTGGCTACYAGAGTTTCCTCCTGCTCTGCAGTAGAATTATACTTTGCTGCTCCTGCAGTTTGGGATAGAGGACTAGTTCTTCAATTGCACTTGTAGTTGACAACATCTGATGAAGGCAAAGACCCTGAGACTGTTACAGACCGTTGCTACCAGCTCTGTTCCTTTCCATTTCCTTATGCTTATAAATTTTGGTCTTAATGCCATTTATTTTTGCTAGTGTTGTCATAAAAGGTTTAATTAATTTGCATCAACTAAAGATTCCCCTTTAAAGATCTTTGAAATTARTAGGATTTGATTGCTCATACTTCTACATGCAAGTTAATATGATCCAACAGGCATTGCTCCTGCACACRAACAGTGGCAAATCATAATTACAAGTAGTAAGTAGAGCAAGATATACAAATTCATTTATTTTTATGCAAGCTTTATATCTACTTTTCAAAAAATTCTTATTTTAATTTCATTTTTAACATACATTTCTTTCTACTCTGGCAGTACTAACCAGCATCAGGGAGCAGTTAATAATACTGAATATGATTTGGAATTCATCAATGTTCCATACATTCATGTACTGTAACAACAATTCTAAGCAAATCWTAATAAAACTGGATATTAATTAACCTAGCCTGKTCCTTGTTCCTAAGCTGATTTATTGATACTCAGCACCAAAGTGTAGTAGTAGGGAAAAGTTTTACAGTTTTAAACCATTATTTCTAAACCTTTTTCAGCCAATTATGTGGAGCTAACAAAATTTAGGTTTTGGTGCTTGAAATAGATAGTTTTCATGTGTTAGTCATTTATGTTCCTCCTAGGGTGAGGTTAAATAGCAGCAGTGAGGAATATMTATTTACTTTCCTCTTGTTGCATAACAGGTTAGGCAGAGCTCTGTAGGATTCAAGTGACTGCATTTGAGGAATGAACTCCCATAGCTGGGGGATTTTTGCAGAGTCCAGTGGGACAGGCTCTTCAGTCTAAGAAAAAGGATTATCAGAATAGTGAAGACTTGGAATAGTCGGAGGGGCTTTGCTGAAATGGACTTTCAGCAGACACAGCAGGCCTTGGAATTTATAGAAAGAAACTTTTCCCAAGGCTCAACAAGGAATTTATAGAACTTGTTGCAAACACAGACCATCTCGTAAGTGGTAGATAGGAAGAAGCTTAGAAAAGAGAACATTACACAGCAAAGACACAARAAGAAGGGAAGCAATATTCTTGTACTCTAATGCTAGGTATTGGTTTTGTTTTCTAAGCCAACTCTATCTCTTTTAGAGCCTGGTGTTTTTGGTTGGTTTGTTTGAATGATTGATTGTGGGTTTTGTTTTTTGGGTTGTTTTTGTTTGTTTGTTTTTTCTATCTAAAAGGCTCATTCTTGATTGTGTTTTAATAATATCTGATTTTTGAGATTTAAAAATATTTAAGATGTCATTGTACATCATAAATGAAAGATGCCGGCACATCCCCTTCAAAGATTTCTTTCTCAGGATCTCAGTAAAAAATTTGATGTCAATATTCAACACTTAGACATAGTTTATTGATGCACATCTACTACACAAATTAAATAAAGTTCATACTATTTCCTGAGCCTGGCCCTAACAATCTATCAAATCTGTCTGAAAACATTATACAAAATAACAGTCACTGCACTATTCCTTGCAGTGAGAAAAGCTGTGATAGATTGATTTTACACTGACTAATTCAGTTTTTGAAAGTGAAGCATTTTATTAGTCCATAAATTATTTAAATCACAGAAAGCAAACAGATGTATGAGAATAAATGGATCTTTAGTTTTATCCTGTTACTAAGTATTGTCCAACAAACTATTGTGAAGCAACTTCTGCAAGATTTTTTACAGACAATTTTTCTCAATAATGGCAATATAATAAAGTGATGTGTTCAGTGGTGATGATTCATTCATTTATAGAAGAAACAATTTGCAGATAATCAGTGTGAACTAAACAGACTTTGATACACTGCGACTCCCTGTGATCATTTCTTGGAAAATAATCTAACTTAAAAAAATTACCTCCCCATACCACACAAACACACTCTTTGGGTCCCAGTTCCTCAACCTTTTCCTTACCTCTTAAACGGACTATAGAAAGGAGCAACTGTTGAGATGGTTATCATTCTCAATGTGCTTGAATTTAGAGATGACTGGCTGATTATGTGGATTCACATTGTGTCTCCTGATCTGAGTAAATAAAAATAGATATGCACAGGATATTGCAAGTTCAGTGAAAGAGTYTCAGTTGTGGAAAAAAAAAAGAATAAGAAAAAAAAAAGAAAAAGTGGTTGCTCAGAACTAGAATTCAGGGAGGATTGTTCAAGTCTCTGTTCCTGAAGGAAGGTTATTTCCAGTGATGACAAGGGTTTGAAGAGATAAAGGGAGGTCTGCTTCAGAAAGAGTCGAGTGGTTACGATTCCAGGTGGAGTACAGAGTGGTGACAGAAGACTGGAGCAAAATCCTGCAAAGTAAAAAGAAAGAAAAACAAACAAACAAACAAGGAAAACTGTGTCAGAATAYTATCGTTGCATCTTTAATCCTTGGTCTTGTTTCTCATTCTTTTCACAAGAAGAAAAGTGGAGGAATTTGGAATTTGGAGGAGATGGTAAAAGGTAGATAGTGATGGTAGTTTAAGTAATTGCCGTAACCTTGAAATGGCAATCTGTACCCTCCAAGTATATGGAGCATTATAAGTCAATGGAAAAGAGTGACCAAATGTCTACTCAGGACCCAGTTTACACAAGGAAAATGGAGAAAACCAGTTACAAGAATATTTTACTCTGCCACGTGTCTGGAAAAATAAATTAGTAGTTTTCAGTCATATCTCGAAAGAAGGCCTGCAGAAGTAAACAAATTAAAAATATTACAGTTTCAATGAACTTCCAGAATGAAAATATTTTTGAAGGGTTTTTTTAAAATGTATATTTGTCATTGTGAGCAAATCTGTTGTACAGTGTGGAGATTATTAGTGCCCAAATAGTGTGATTTTATTATGTTATTATGTGTTCAAGATTTTTCAGCTGAAACCGCTCCAAATTTTCATTAAAATATTTGGTACACTCTTAAAAGACATTTTTCTAGTCATATGACATGGGGTAAAGGTTTTAAGCTAAAACAAAGTACAATCAGGATTGAATCAAAATAAAAWTTTTTTATGAGGGTGTTATGATCAGGTTCTTGAAAATATTAAAAATGCCTCTGCCCAAATTAAAATGCMAACAGGATCATATGCCAAAGTCAATAGTATGGATTTAATTTAATAGTAAGTATGTTTGAGACAGAAAAAAGGAAGAAAAAATAATAGACAAGAGGTGGGGGAACAGAGGGACAGTGACAGAGACATTAAAGAAAATGTCACCACCCTGTAGATCCCACTGTCACCCTGATCATCCTCTCCAGCTGGTTGTCTTGGTTTGAAAAGACAGGTATCTGCTAGGGGAAGCCRGTGCTCTCCCCTTGCAATGGAGACTGCAAAGTCCCCTCCCTCCAAATTATTATAGATTTGAAATTAAGGGTCTCTCAGGCAAAAAGATGCGGGAATACTAATAACAGGGGTTTTTTACTAATATACATATACATAACAAAACAAGCAAACAAACAAACAAACAGCTACAGCATTAATAATAAGACAGAACCAGGAACCTCGAGGGACCACAAAGCCCAGGGCAGTCTGATCTCTGGCTCTGAGGCACCAAACTGTAACGGTGGGAGATCCTGGGCTGGTGATGAGGCAGATGGGCAGTTCCCGCAGTGGTGGTTGGAGCAGCAGAGATGTCCTGGCAGGACAGGGGTGTGAGGTCAGTGTAGGCAAAAGCCTCAAAGCGACGGCGGGACAGGGTTGGGCCCACTCCAGCAGCGCAGGAGGAGAGATCACAAATTCCCGGGCACACAAGCAGATGGTGGTAGGTTTTCTCAGGAGTGGAGTCGATGGTGACAGTGAAAGTCCTCTCGCAGCAAGCCAAAAAGCCTGGGTGACCTCTCTCCTCCAGTGCCAAGGGGAAGAAGTGCCCACCCCCCCACTCCCCTGTCCCTTCGGTTTTTCCTTCCCCGGTTTCTTTTGTCTTTCGTTAAGTACCGACAATCACCCAGTCGTTAGTGTCTTAGCAACTTGAGGGAAAAAATTCCAAAAGGCAAAACAAAAAAAGCCAAACAAATCTAACCCCCAACACTGGTCTTCTTGGTAATGGGGGTCCCCTGAAAAGCATAGAATCCAATAGGTTAACAGATGTTTAGGCCAGGAGGTACCTCCCCCTGGGGGAGGTCAGTTTCACACTACCTCATGCAGCAAATTCTGGGTCTGTTGCATCACTTTGTGTCACTCGCAGTCCTGTGGTGCAAGGCCTCAGCAATGAGTCTGGGGAGCATTCATGTATATCTATAACATTTATTCTAAGTGTGTTTGGAATTTGAAAACAACCAGTAATAATAATTAGTACTTTGTTAATATTACYAATTTGATAAGTAATTTCCAAAATAGTAATTTGTCATCCACTTACACATATTGATAATATGTCTGTTATTATACTGAAAGAAAAGCCTCACATGCACCACACTGAGATTTTTTAAAGAGGGGCAGGATAGAGTAAAAGAAGGGAAAACAGATTTCTTGTTCACAAAAATTGCTGAGGTTTAAATTGTTGACAGTATTTTTAAAGMGAAAAAAAGTTATAAGACTATGTCCAATAAAATATGCATCTTAAGAATCAGAACTACATTAGGTGGAAGAATAAACTTAATATATTTTGAATGGTGTTCCCTTTTGATTCCAGAGAAACTGTGAAAAGGAATTGAAGTCATTTGCATCCAGTGTTAGTCACATGATTTGTTGTAGGTGTTTTCCTCGATTGTGTAAAGAGAAACTGAATGAATGTGTAATTTAGTGTCTTTCCCCTGGGAAATACCAAAGAACATTTTGTTCTCAAGTGTCTTTTTCTGTTTACAGCAAAGGCCAGTGTGACTGTGCTAAACATCCACTGACAGCATGGAGGGGAAGCAAAGGACACAGAAAGAGCTTAAGAAAATGTGACTGTCCATGGTTGCAGATGTTTACCTTGATACTGTGAAGATTTGTGCCAGACATTAACTTCATGCTTTGTGAGAAGTCCTGGTAAATTTAGATGAACTATCAGAGAGCATGAAGTTAAGTGAATACACAGTTTTTTGGAGAATAAGGAGCTTGGTTGCATATTTCTTTTTTTTTTTCGGCCTAGGAAACAATGCAGCACGCTAGAGTGCATATCTGATTGAAAAGAAAATGAAATTTAAATACTTTTAAATTATTAAAAGCAAAGCTCTGTGTGTTTTTAGTATTTGCACTKTTCCTCGTATATGTTACAGAATATATTTTTGCAGGTTTCAAACTAGGTATTTTTTCTTGGTTAAGTTCTGTATTTGTTGGTTTGGTGTTTTTCAAATAGGATTATACTTTTATTATTTTAGAGCACTTCAAACTATATCAATATTAAACAGAAATAGGATTATARATTCAGAATAAAATGTTTCCTTCAATCTTGATGCCGGTGATAAAAAGAATGAAGATAATACCTTATCTGTGCCTAAACTAGAAATCCAAAGCTTGATCTAGGGTTGTTTAATTCCTTTTTATATCTATTTAAATGATAAATAGATGAGATGCAAATGCTTACAAGATGCTCATTGTGAGTCCTAATCAGTCAGACTGAGGCACATAAACTGATAGGAGTTCCTGCACACTCAGGATTGTGGAAATTGTCATTTTTACACTCTGTCATGAATCAGTTACCCAAGATGCTTATATCCAATGCTTTTTAAACAGGGATTAAGTTGCATTGTTTAGTAGGCAACTCTCATACCTCGAGGTCTTGGTTTTACTTTATCCATTGTTTCTGCTTTARTTTCCTTTGGGAATCTTATCAGAAAAGAATGGAGTGTAAAAAGCAAAGAAAATGTCCTGATCAGATTGAATAAGGGAAAAAAGTTGCAATAGGGCAATTCTGCTGTGAAATTTCCTTGATAGAAATCTCTACTCTGAAGCCTTGCTGGGATCAGTCTGCCTGGAAAGACACTTGAAAGGACAGCAAATCTGTCTGAACAGTCAAGACCATTTAAAATTAAAAAAAAGAATGTTTTATTAAAAAATAATTAATTYCATTAAAAAAAATCAATGCAGTTGTGTGTCATATATATTGCAAAAGGAAATAATGTCTAATGTTTCTTTTGATGGAACGGGAACCAAGAATTTATGATAAAAACAAAGGAGAGATACCAACACCTGCATAGTTTAAGAATGAGACTAATTCTTTTGATTGAGTTAGGCAAATTTGAGATTAAAAATGTTTCTTGATAAAGAAAATGCAGAAAAAATATTAGGAAAGATAACCAAAATAAGAACAGAACATAGGGGAGACTTATCCTATAAATGGACTGAGAAGCACTTTGGGGTAATAAATATTTTTASGGTGAGAATGCTGATTTTGTAAAATAGGAGAAGAGAAAGAAACACCCTGGTTTATTGAATAAGATCAAMAAGAATGAATAGGATGGCAAACACRGAGGAAAGATGAACTGGGTGATGAAAAATGCTCAAAGAACTAAAATTTTCTTCTAAAGGGGCAAACAGTGAAATAATTTGAGCATAAATCATAGAGTCATAGAATCATTTAGGCTGGAGAAGATCTTTAAGATCATCAAGTCTGACTGTTAACCCAACACTTCCAAGTCCACCAGTAAACGATGCTCCATCCTATCCCATCCCTCTAAATCACTTCCTGTGGGAAGAAGGGCTCATTCAGAAAGCCTGGGTGTGCATGTGTGAATGAAATGGTGCAAAAAATCCAGTTTGCATAAGAGGCATTCACCAGGTTATCTATGGAATGGAGTTGTTTGCCCCCTACACACCTTTCTTCTTTCTTCTCTTTCTTAACCCTCTCTTTTTTCTCTTTCTCTTTCATTCTCTCTTTTTATCCCAGGTATTGACCATATCCACCTGGCAGGATCAGCATGGGATCTAAGGACAGGGTTTTTTTTTGCTTTCTCTCTATCTGCCTTAATTTGTTTCCTCCCTTGCTTTGCCTGGGAAAAGCACTGCTATCATGTTTAATCCAGCAAAATTTAAGGTTTCATAGCTACCACTTGTGAAAACATGCTGTAAAGTTTCAGGGCTTCTTAGCCAACCTCGTTTTGARTCTAAATATTGGGCTGGTTGCTCCAGTTAAGGTGCCTGTATAATAGAAGCAGAGGAGTTCCTTGACACGTGGTCTGGTGCCTGCACTGATGAGAATTTACCATGAGCACCTCCCCCCCTCTCAGTGGGTTATGACACAAATCCTTTCACTTCTGTCCATTYTGCTACCTTTCTGTGGGTGGAAAAGGGTCCTTGACTAAACTTTGGATTAGGGTGTTTTCCCAGAGAAGAATTTAGTGATATTGCTGAAGGCAAACWCTTTCTCCTGTTGTCAAGCCCTTCGGCATAATGTGCTCACCATGCTGTTTTCTAAATYCTTCTACAATCCTTTTTCCTCTCTAAAGTAGTTTGGAGCATTTATGTTAAACCATGAGGCCAAGATAGATGGCCCTAGAATTTTTTTGAAACAAGTTAGTTTTTTTTTCTGTCAGCCTCAATTTTGATAGAATGATTGATGAATTGTACCCAGAAGAATGTAAGTCATAACCTTGTTTCACTATGACAGTAGAGTTTATTGCATTTGAGTAAATCTAAATAAAACATAAGGTGAGAGAATAATATTGGAAAAGCTCTAGGTTAATAATATTTCATGTTCTTTTTCCTGGTTTTGTCAAGCAAATAATATCTCTGTTCTTTAATTTTGGGGGTTTTTTTTTGTGTGTTTTTTTTTTTTTTTTTTTTTTTACACTTACTCACAAAATACTTCATATGGTACAGAATCCAGGGAGAACAGGTTTGCAATAGTATGGCAAACATAATGGTGCCAGTTAGCATTTCAGAACTTAAGAGATGACTGGCCATCTGGGAAAGAGGTAATTTAAGGTCAACACATGAAAAAGAATAAAAGCTGATATGCACTTTTTTTTCATCTGCAGCAACTATGCTGCCAAAAGATTGATATTAAAGTATAAAAGTCAAGTATTGTATGTTCCAGCAATAATATATTCATAAGTTTCAGTAGGTCTGTTACATTACTTTTGTTCCAAGCACATGGCTCTAGCAGATATAAAAGCTCCTCTCAAGCCAATACCACCAAGTTCACAAGTAAAACTGGTATGGCATTATTTAAAATATAATATATTGTAAATTACAGTTCCCCATGAACAACAGAAAATTAAGCTGATAATGTTATAGAAAATTAATCCTATTAAGTACAGCCTAAAATTTTGCAAATTGTTGGCTGCCCAGAGGAAAGGAAAAAATTTTTCCCATACAAATTTTGCTAAGCCTGACTAACTTCACCAGTTCAGTRTGGACTTCACTCTGGGGATTGTTATAAATATATTTACTTGTTTGTGACAGCCAAATAATGGAAATTAAGCTACTCTCCTTATGAAGGTACTGTGCTTACTGGAACTGCATATGCAGTGAATATGCTCAAAGGCAAGTGCATGTGCAGAAATAAAGCATGTGTAAAACTGGACTTCGCTATCATTGATAAGCATATATCATAAACATTGTCTTGATTTGGTCCTACCATTCCTCTGAAAGTGATAATTTTTATTGCATTAGATTTCATGAAATCTTGTCAAATAATGTATTTGAAAATATGGTTGTGCTTCATAGGTAATTGAAAATGAAGTAAGAGCTTTTCTCATCAGAATCAGTATATCAGCCTGGAGAAACAACGACTGAATTTTTAAATCAGAAAATTACTTCATTATTTCAAATTAAGAGAGAAGGGTACTTGAGGTTTTTTTTTTCTTCCTATGATTCCTAAAGAGATAAAGTCTTGTTTAATAGGTCTTTTCCTAACTTTTGGAAATAATGTCCCAGTTTTATAGACATGTACACAGGTACACAGTTATTTAAGTAGGTTATACTCTTTATGTTATGAAATGTTAGATGAATGCTTTAAAGGGATCCCAACAATGACAGGGAACATATACAGCATGAGACATTTCAKAATGGGTGTGTATTTCCTTTAAAATCTTCCTATAAAATTCCATCAAAATTTAAAAGAGTTGAAGTGTTCCTTATTCTGTCATAGAGGCAACATCGTATGAAACTACACACAGAGTGCTATTCTTGTGAGATTTTTAGAAGCCCACTGTTACCTGCCTGTTTCATTATTTCATTCACCTTTTGTATCTTGCCTTTTATATGGGACTAGCAACTATCCTTTCCCACACAAATAGAATTAAAACATATCTATTCTCCTTCAAAATTGTGGATGACTGTCATACATTCAAAAGTCACAGAACAAWTTTCTACCCAATAAAGAATTGGGTACAGCTGCTCCTAAATCCCTCTTTCCTGTGTAACAAAATTCCTCTGTAACAAAAGATACCGGGAAGGAAAACCAAGTAAATTAGTCTCCCCATAAAAAAACCCCAAAAAACCAAAAAAACACACAAAAACCTATTTTTTAGATTTGCTATAAGATATTGTGTAAAGTTCAGATCAGCCAAAAATTTTGAAGAGTCTTTTTATTACCTCAGAAACTCTGCAGAGTATGTGACAAAGAGCACAGAAACAGTTCACTAGGACCCAAGTTTYGCAAGGACTTCCAGACTTGCATATAATTAGACTTTTTACATCATGAATACACAGCTAATTTAGCTCTTATTCATGTGCMATGAATCCTTTCTTAGTTGGGCACTTTATGACTTTAGCAAAATGCCTACTGTGTATTTTCAGTCCACAGTTTTCAAAGGCTTATCATTCTGTCAAATCAAAACAGATTTCCTATAGGACAGTGAAAGACACAGCTCCTCAGTGAAGGTTATTTTGTAAAGCTTTGTCTTTCAAATGAGCTTCAATTCTTTTGACTATAGAACCCAAGAAAAATAAATGGCTATAAGAGTGATTTATTTTAAATGTAACAATGATAAAAARGTTTATTTTTCTATTCATTTCACATTTAAATGGCTAACTAATTACTGCAGAAAAAAAGAAAAAAGTTAAAATACACAAAATCATCACTATACAGATTGTGGTTTTTATGGAGACTGCTTCTGAATAGGTGGCCATGAGCAAATACAAGATTAGTAGAGACTCKTCTTTTTTATTATACTAAAAGGGGCTACATCTAAAAAATCACAAAAATCTATTGATTTCCATATTAAAAAAAAAATCACCAAAGTTTCCTTGACTATAATCTTATGCTATATATTATGTTTGCTGGTGCACATATGAGAAAAGTTAGTATCCTAAATATCCTCTTGCAGGATATTTAGAGGCATCTATGACACTGAGATTCATCTTGTAAGTTTTGAAGTGTTTGTTTTCCCCATAGTGCTGGAGAATATTGCTTACCTCCAGCTTAGAAGCCACTGTCTATACAGAAGGTAATTAGAATGGAGTGAAATGATAATTTTAGAAAAAATGGTTATATGACAGTGAGGAAGATTTGGCTTTAAAATGGTCTGATTAAAAGTATGAAAAATAAATTCAATAATAATAAAGAAACTAAACATTTGCAGGTACAATATTTCAGAAAATCAGAAACAAAACACTTAAAAAATCAGAAGCAAAACAAACAAATACTTATGATTTAGACAATATCAGTTTTCTGAACTAAACAGAAATCACTGGAAAAAATCTTTCATGCAGTTCATAAAATCATGTGATCACATATTTAGATATTCAAACTCCATATATAACTGTGTAAACAATAAGAGTTACATATGCAAGTCTAATCTTGCAATTTGTCCTCAGAAATTGACTTCTTATCTTCAGTAATKATGATATGCTAAAAGTGTGATTTCCTAAGAGTTTGACAAAGTAAAAAGAAAATGTTAATACCATAGAAGTCAGTAGAARATGCAGGTACATGTTGCTGACATTTAGAGACAGTAGATGCCTTCACCCCTTGAGCTTGAGTGAGCAAATGATGATATTAATAGATTATTAAACTCTATGGAAACAAGATTAAGTAGAAAATGGCACAGGAGGATGATTTCTTTTGTAGAGGCTTGCAAAGAGCCACTTCATTGGTTTCACAATTTTTTCTAAGATGATATTGAGGACTCAAGCATTTACTTWTGTCTTATAAGCAGGATGTGCTTAAGTAGTCACATTGTCATATTCTTTCTCTCTCCCTTGACACATTATATGCSCATCATAAWTATATATGGAGGTWCATGTGGATCACATTTCTATCCTTGTTTATTGGTCTGTCTCTTTTACCTTATGTCTCTCCTTATCCTCATTTGTTGATTCCCTCATTTTTTTTTACTTCACTATGTCCTATTTCTTGTTCTGAGGGTTTTTCCAAAAATTTTCTGATGATGCTGTGCTGATTCCCTGTGTGTTCCTGTGCCCTTTGAGAACTTGTCTGCAGAGTAATTATAGTACCAGATCTTACTTACCGTGTTTGGCACTGCTCATGAATGTCTCACCTCTGAATAAATACATGCTCAGTAAAGACTGAGAAAACAAAGAATGAAAAATGCCTTTGAGAATATAATCTCCAGTTTTTCATGTCCTTCATGGACCTCTTTTGTTTTCCAAAAATTTCGGTATCAAACAACGAATCAGCTTGCAAAATTTCATACTGGCCTGTTAAAGTAATACAATTATGTTATTTAGGGAAATAAAAAATTAAAAATTAAATAATAAATAAATAGAAAATATTTGTGTAATGTTAAGCATTGATGGCTCTAAAATAAATTCTTTCTCTTCTAAAGTATTTTTAGCTGGTTTGTTTTTGGRTTTTGTTCTTGTTCATATTTCTCTCCACCCACCATGTCTTACACAGGAAATGTGATCTCAGCATTTAATTATGAGTTAAACTTTTGCACTT
Organism: Alauda arvensis; assembly: GCA_902810485.1. Classification (NCBI taxonomy): domain Eukaryota; kingdom Metazoa; phylum Chordata; class Aves; order Passeriformes; family Alaudidae; genus Alauda; species Alauda arvensis. The sequence goes on from CADDXX010000082.1 coordinate 2,309,411, forward strand.
GGGCTGTTCAAAGGAATTTCAATTAGTCAAATGAGACACAATATCTTCATTGACCTTCAAGCCATACTGCAAATAAAGCAGGATCAGTTTTTCACTGTGTCTCCCTCTGCTGAAAAGTCTTAGACAGTAGCGATAGAGGTGAACAGAGATGCTTTCAAAGATGATGCTTTGTGCAAATTTGTGGTAAACCAAAAARTTAAATACTATGCAAACAGAAAGGGAAATTATTTTCCTCCTGCCAGTCTGCCATACAACTTTACATGTACTCAGAGAGGAGAACAGAAGACTAAAAAAGCACTTTCTCTGCATGACTCAACCAGAAAATGTCATAATCAGGGTTTCTAGCCTTTTCTGAGCTAACACTTTCTCACAGACAAGCTGCAGCAGTCCAGTTTAGATACTGGATACAGGATTAAAATTTTTCTATTGAATTAAATCATATAAATTGAAATTTAGTTCATGACTATGAACTATTTCAGAAGCAAATGTTCAAAAACTATTCAGGGAAATATTWGATATTTATTTCCTGGTTTTCAGAGATAAATAGTCATTCTGGATGTCTGTCTTTTTCTGTACTTAAAATGGAGTAGCACTGAGTGGGAAGTTCTCAGTATKTTCTGAAAATCATAGCTTTTAAACCAGCCCAAAATAGAGAAAATTAGTATTTTCAGTTTTAAGAAAACTGAGATATGAATATACAGGGAAAAAAGGAATTAGTAATAAAAAAAAGAAAAAAAAGAGATCTCAAGTTATTACTAAACAGATAATGACTTMCATTTTTGATGTATCCTACACTGGTTAGTTGTGGGACTTCCTAGACATGAAAAGTTAACTTATCCTGAAAATGCTGTTCTTGATGCTGTTAATACATACATGTTTCCAGCTGGTAAATTCTTTCTTAAAGTAAAACTATCAAGCTCAAAAACCCTCAGTCAAAAACAACCTCTAAAATTATCCTCGTATTCTTGTCCTTACRTTATGCTGGGCACAGCAGCCAAAATAACATAGTTTGGTCTATTCAAGCCATGAAAGGATCGTCCCAGCATACACACAGAATGAGGAAGTATTTAATTTGAATTTAGAAACACTTGAGGCACATTAGCAACATTCTTTACTGCAAAGTGGAGCCTTGCATGCCAACTGGCATAAGAGAAGTAATATTCTAACTTACTCCCTAGTGCTAACCATTATAATTTTAGATTGGGCCTTTCTGAAGGCTTTAAATTCTGTTCACCTTTCCATTTCCAAAAAAAGATTATTGAATTCCCTCTTCTCAAAACAAGATGTTTTGCAAATGACAGCTCTTTTTATGTTCTCCCTTACTTATTGTGTGCATGACACAAATTGTCGATATCCCATGGAATAAAAATAGAAAAAGAAAAGATACTCAGGCCAAGAACTAGCATTGAGCTGACTCTAAACTTTTCAAACTAATGACTTGACATTTATCACCTTATCCTTGGCATAAAAATAGTAACTACATGATTTATATATAATGGTACTCTCCCATAGATTTCCCAATAAAATAATGATAAAAAATCCTTCTTCCTGATTTTGGCTTTCTTTTTCACACGTGCATGTAGACATGGAAAAATATGAATGCTAAAGATATCCTTCTAAAATAGAGAATTTATAACTATTCTCTAAGTCACCATTAGTAATGAATACAAATTTTGTATAAAACCAGAAATCCATGAAAGATGGATATTTTTGCATTGGGTCCTAGTCCACCCAGGAAAGATCTAGAAAAGAATCAGTGAATGATCTTTACATGAAGAGTAGATTTCAACCTCATTGAAGCAGGAAGAATATAGGTGGGAGCCTAAGGCCATGGGCTTTCTTGGGAGCAGGCTGCTTGCAAAACTTTTTTTGTGTGTTCTATATGAATGTGCACACTGAAGTAGTTACTGATTGCTGCAAATAAATTATATAATGTCATTACCCATCCTAGATTCAGACATCATCAACAAATCTTACAGAACTCTCAGGGAGGCCATTCTTGATACTGGGTCCTCATAAGCCCTTTCTTTGCACTCAGCCTGCTTTCTGTGCAATGTGATTGCAATTCAAAGTGGTTGTAGAAGCATCAGAGAAAACTAGAGACTACCTTGCAGTAGGGCAAGTAGTGCTGGTAACCAGGCAGATTTGACATCACACAGCTTCTCACATCAGAAAGCAAGCATAAAACTCTGCTGATATGCAGCTGGCACCCAAATTAGCTCACATCAAGCCAGTTATTTCTAGACTTCACTACTACTGTTATTGTTATTTTACGCACAGTCAATTGCATTATTCCTGTGGACAGCATTAGTGGCTTCTTTAGTCACATTAGTGAAGAAAATTATTTGCCTATCCCAAGAGTTATTTGGTTGATTCATGTTGGTATTGAAATGATTACAAAATCAAAGTGACTGAACTAATGTGTACTTCCTATTTACAAAAATTGATTTAGAGTGTGACTTAGTTTTGCTTATATCTAATTGGTTCTGCTTTTAACCAAAGAGATAGAATGAAGAACCCTCTTCCAGCAGCACGAATCTGCAATGTTTTACAACATTGTAGTCTTTAAATGATAATTCTWGAAGGTAAGGAAGGGTTCCACAATCAAATGACAAGATTTTTACTTGTTTGAATAATGAGGTAAATGTGGAATTGCAAACTGGGGAAGTGATTTTATTCTTGGGGCTATTGAGGTAGTTCCTGGGATGCCAACATCATTTTCCAAGAGTGATGGTTGGCTGACTCTGAGTGGTGTTCCTCTGTTTGACCTACACATTTACTGTGTGTTTCCTGTGGCTGATTTCTATTGCTATTGCTCACTTTGCACTATTTTCATTTGAACTGTCTAAAAACATAGAACACAGAAGTTATAAAATGTGATACTTTATGATGGTGATTACATTTGGCTTTTGYATTTTTCTCAGTTCATTCTAATTGGTATAGTTATTGTAGGTACTTTTATATAACTAAAATTTAATTAATAAAAAATTTATTTTTGTTTTATCCTCATGCTCCTGCACACAGATTCTTTAATGTTCCTAGAGATCTTTCTGTGGAAGGACAGCGTCAATAACTGCACAGCTTTGGCAAAAGTAATATCCAAATATGTGACTGGGCATCAAATTATTACTACTTCAAATGAAGCTATTCTCCTCCTTTTTGATTACAGAGGGAATCCAGTGCTTCCAGCTTGTTACCTTTAACATCCCAAAACTTTTCTCAGCATSCTTTGCTTTTGATGGCATTACAGGCTTCTGTATTATGACCATTAATATTTTCACAGGAGGAATCAAACAAAATTTAGTCCTTGAATCACACACTGCTGCTGCTGAGGAGCTCTTCCAGTTACAGTCTTGAAGATTTAAGTCTTCAAGTTAAATTTGATGAAAAAGACAACATTTGCTACAAAWGTATTGCAGCTGTGATGTAGTAGCAAAACAGAGAAAGCTCCTAAATGGACTATAGGGCAATCCTGTGTCTGGTCAGGAAATATAAAGTTCAGAAAGGAAACAGATATATATTAGGAAGACATTGTAAAAATGCAGTGTACCTGGTCATAATTAACCTTAAGTACCAGTTCTTTCAAGAATGTTTCCTGAAAGGTCAGAAAGACCTTTGGCACCCTATGGTACTTTCTCTATAAATATGAGTGCTAAAAGTTCTTGCACTGATAAATTGGYGATAAGAAAACCTTAGCACAAACAGTTCAGATTTCAGAACTGTGTGCGAATAAAAACACGGTCCTCTGGAATCCTGATGTATGTTTCTGAATGCTATTTGGAACTTACCTGCTTAATAAATTTAAGCTGATGAGCATGATTTTAGTTCCTCTACCAGGCTAGGCTAGAGATGATGGGTGGGGAACAAAGTTTCTTTGCATTTTGATAAAGAAGCTATTTTGYTGACACTGCTTTTCTGGTTTTGATGATATTTTTAGTGTTTGAGTCAGTGTGTCACTGGCTAGCTAGAAGCAAATTCATAATCAAAAATTAAGTCAATGAAACACTAATGTAAAGGAAATATCTTCTCCATTTATGTGTGTGTATATGCATATGAGTGATGGGAGCTGGGGCTGATCCTGCCCTGCACTGCACATTCTGTCTTTTTCAGAAGAGCACTGAAGCACACACATGGCTGATAGGGGCTGTGCCTTTCCTAATTGGAACCTTAAAGCATTACTGCTTCGTTTCCCCAGGGTTCAGTTTGTACCCAGTCAAATCACATACGCATCTTGTTTGGTGTTCAGTCAGCTCTCAGCTATTTACCTCAAAATCCATGTCCTCCTTCCACTCCAAAAAGGAATATAAGACAATATTCAGAAGTCTCTGCATAGCAGGGAAGAAATTGTTAATAATTTATGTATGCATTTAACAATTTCAGTTTTTAAATTACACTGTTATCTTATTCTTACAGTTCCTTTCTCTCTCCGTAATTAAAAAAAAATAAATCCCTTAACTGCATAATTATATTTCTCTTATCTGTATAGATTTTGCCTTCCATGTATTCCTACTTGTTATTAACAATTTTCTCTTTTATATAAAAAATCAATATTGTTACTTTAACATTTTAGTAATTAAAAATACCTTGAGGGCATTATTCCTCTGAAGCATGTGTATGACTTTCAGTAACCCTTAATGAGTTCACTTGCTCATCAAGGTGAAAATACACCCTATAATGTTGCATCTAATTTTCCTTCTTTGTCCTTTTCCTTAGCTAACTGCTTAGTAATGAGATGATAATAAGGCTGYGACAGAATATTTAAAATTAAAAAAAAAAAAACAGAAATTAAGTTAGCTTAACACTTATATCAGTCTTTGAATATCATCATACAGCAAGGCAGAATACACCACATCTGTAACAATGCTTCTTACAATATTTACTGTAATTTTAAAACTCTTCATCTGTCATGTCCACTACAGGAAGAAAATTATTTCTTCAGTCCAGAATGAGTTAGAGTGATCCCAGTATTGGCTATAATGTCTTTAAAAAGGAACACTTGACTTTCATCTTGATAATGTGTAATGTCAAACTGATTGTTTCTTTCCAAGATATCAGCCAGGTGAGGTTTCTCCAGTTCACTTTAACCTTGCTGTCTGCTCACTTTAATGGAATCTTATCAAACAATCTTCATGCTCTCCTGCACAGCATGTGATCTTCCTTCAGTTTTCCTAAAATGAAAATAGGGAAATACTCTGTGTCATTTGGCTGGCACCTGTCTCCTGAACTGACTTGAGATACAAACCAACAATTATCTTCACCACTGAGGCAAGAAGTAGTGAAAAAAAAATTTAGTACAAACTATTAGCTTCATGACTCTTTTTTTATTTAGATAAATTGGCTCCAACTTCAGATGTGAAGCTAAAGTTATATGTAGTTGTTGATATGAAGGTTCAATCTCTTTTAAATTTTGCAGTCTGCTACCACAGGTCAGGCCTGTATGAACTTTCCTTTCACAAGTCCAGATGAGATCAGCTAAGCCATTTCTGTGTTTTCATGATCCCATTGTGGTGCACATGACACTGTGACATACAGATTCGATAGTAATAGAATGTATGACTTATTAGTCTATAGATTATTTTCACCCTTATGTCTGAAGCACTTTCAGTAATGTGGATACTTTTCACTTAGGTGTTTAGGGTTTAGGGTTGTTAAGTAACTTTTCATATTTTTTATATTTATCAAACTCATTTTAGAGATGTCAAAACATTATAATGCAAGACTAAATTATCTTTGCCAAACTTTTCAGAGTTCATTCATTCTTATACCATTGTTTCAAATGGGAAGTACATCTTTTTTATGTCCTCTCTATCTAAAGCAAGGAATTTCAAAACAGTTAAGCTTTTTTTAGCCCTAGCTTTTTATTTCCAAGAACTTATTGCACCACCTCACATACATTCCATATAAATTCTTATAATTTCTTGGTAAACTTAGACATCCTTTCTTTCCTATTCCACAAGCCTAGAAAGACACATCTCTACTTTATTTTTCAGTGTTGTTCTTTGCCTTTTGTATTAACAGTACATATTTTCTTCAGGCCAAAACCTGAGATACAAAATATACTGTCCCTTTGGCACGTCCCAAAATGATCTCATACCTGGATCAAATAATAGATTTTCAGTCTCTCTGGCTTTGCACCAACCTGCTGAGTCATCTGATATACATTAATTTATTAATCTTGTTTGCTCTTCTATTATCCATCAGCACAACTGTGCTATAACTAGATCTGTATTTTTCCATAAATGAAACAGAAGGCTTGATGTAAAAAGCCTGAAAATACTTCAGAAATGCAGATTTAAACAAGTGATGGCAAGACATAGAAATGAGTTCTGGATGGTTTTGCTTAATCATTTTACAGTTCATAGCTGGATTCATGCTGATTAAGCCAAATTAAGAAATGGACTACCCTGGCAAGACTGAAAAGAGATAAGTGACCAAAAAGCCAGAGAATTATTAATTTAAAATTTTATTTGAAATCTGACTTCAAGAATAAAATAATCTAAGGGAGAAATAAAAGCAATTAAAATTATTTTAAAAATAGAGAATGGGCCTGTCAAACTTATGTAGCTGAGAAAAACAATGAAAACATGGTTTTTATTCTAGACAGCTTTCTTTCTTTTTGTATGTTTACTTTTTTTACAAATAAAGAAAACCTTTATATTGCAGTGTCTCCATTGCTATGTAGAAAAGACTATTTGGTGTGTTTTACTGCATTCATTAGATGCTCCCACAGGTATGGCATTTGTGGGGATTAACCTTTTTAATGATTTCTTGTTCAGTGGATCCTTTGGACTGACTCGCTTCCTGGAATTAAATTCAAACACACACACACACACAAGCACATATCTTTTTTATATGTAGGCATTTGTATGTGCATATATACACATACATATCTGTATATATGTCTCTGTCTATATATATAGTCACAAATATATATATGTAAACATACATGTATATATTCTTATAGCTATCTACAAAACAAAAATTTCCAGAAGTGGTGCACTTGAGCCTAAGACACTGGATAACATGGACTAGAGGAATTGACAAGTAACATTGTTAAGCAGCTCTGGAAGTCTTCAGGATGCTTCACTATGCAGATGAACTTGAAATACAGAATGGAGAAGCCCATAAGGGCTTTTGGGTCACAGCTTTTTTACATAGAGCATGCAATGTCTAAGAGGTTGCCTGAGCCCTTCAGAGGTTTTTGGCACTGTGCCTCTCAGCCTCTCAAATTGGAAGTTTTAGTAAGACCATCAGCTTCACTGTGTTTGTATACTATCAAGCAAGCTATTTTTTCAGTTACCAGACAATTCATGCCAGAAAAGGGAGCACCAGCCAACTGCTTCCAGGGCAGATTCATCATGTACTGACCCAGAACAAATAAGCTGTGTGAACTTGTCCCAGCTTTTGACAATCAAAACTTTCAGATTYCCTGCTCTGGAAGTATTCTGGTCAATTGGTCCCAGACCTGCCAAACTTGGCAGCAGTAAATTGATTGCTCTGAAGCAGCCTGGCAAGACTAGGGGATTTGCCTTTGATTTGGCAAAATGTAGTCAAACCTGAGATGAGTCAATCAAAGCAATCAGACTCCGTGAAATGCTTTTCAATGAAAATATTTCCCTCAGAAATGCCGGGCCATCTGTACTCAATTTAATAGAGCCAGTTCTCACTAAGGTCATAAATATGTATTACATGCGTGTTTCCCTTTAACGTTATATTCTAATCACAGTGGGCTTTTTGGTAAATGTTAAGCCAGGGGTTTTGCAACGCACATAGTATTTCACATTTTGACCAGCAATCTTTGTGTTATGTTTCCTACTTTTTTCCCCCAATAAGGGGGAAACCTTCCCCACATAGAACCTTCCCCAACAAGGTTCTATGTGTATCATCCTGAAATGGAGCATGCACTGTGCTGCTGTTTAGAGCACTCTCTATATAACTTTTTCCACAGTGTCTAATGTTTTCTTTACCCTGTCTGCACCTGAAAAGAGTAGCTGCCTTACAGACCAGAGTTATTCAGGTTGTAAGACAATCAGAGGCAGTCCAGTTTGTAACTCACTATTTATATAGGTATTACTCATATGTGACTCACTCTTCCTGGACACCTGAACTTCTTCCTGAACTGATAGTTCTTCCTGAACTATCATAGCATTAGAGCACAAGTGGTATGCACATTTATCCTTCTCCTACTTGAGTGTGTTCATACATCAGAAGGGTTCATCAGATCTGCTTAAAGTGCAGATTAGTCTGAAATGGGGAAGGTGGACCTTGCTTATAATAACCTGGAGTTATGGACAACATTATGATCCCTGGAAGAGAAGTATTCACAAAGAGGTATGATGCTGAAAAGCCTCATCTGCTGCACTGACCTTTCTGCTTTGCATATGGCTAAAAATTCGTCAGTTGTAACTGGATAATTTGATTTAATTCTCTTGCCCATGCCTCATTAAGATCCATAAAACCAGTATTTCTCAGACTATTTCTCATCAAGGCTTTTACTCAAACCTGCTTTGAAATGTCTCCTTTGCATTCCATCATTCATCAAAAAGAAAGCTGGGTTGTTTTGACTTGATTGGGGGTTTTATTTGCTCAACTCTACAGGAAATCAGTTTCATGTCTGTTTCCTAGGCAAAAGTGGGTGGTGTGACACTTTTACACCACCTGTCTCTAATTCTAGGGGAGTAAACTTACCAGGCTGTGGTGAAAATAAGTGGCAACTCTTCTTCCTAGTTGAGTAATTCCTTCCCCTGAGAATCAAGAGGTCTTGCATTTTCATCCTAGATCATAAAGGTCASACTAGTAAACTCAGTGCTCAGTAAACTACAACTCATGTAGTTGGGTACATGATGACTCTAACCATTAAAATAATCCTTGATAATTTATGATAGCTAATGCCTCTCCAGGTTGTGCCAAGTTGTCTGGAGARGAGCAAAGTTTTTGATGAGAGCTAAGAGTATTCCTTGTGTTCCTGCTAAACAGTCTGGATGTTTAGTYATGCATGTGTTAGTCCTAGTCCATTCTGTTCACCAGCGTAAACATAAACAAAACATCTGTGAGCCAACGCTGAAAGTCAGTGAATGAAATCCTAAGGTAAACCTTTGAAAATACAGCATTCAATCTTTCTCATCACACCTTTCTTGAAGACATTTATCATAASATTAAAATCTAGCAGCCTGCTCTTTCTGGGTGACTGATATCTGTTGCTATATGTAAAGTAAAAACATTTTCAATACATACCTAATATGTTCATACTGGCATCCAGAAAAAGCAAGATAGAACAGCTTTGATGGGACAGGACAAGTGAGAGTCATAGACTGTATCTTAGAATGGAGAAGAAGGAACTAAATGTGGGTATAGATCCCTATTTAGCATGCACATTTTTATGGAGGACATTTTAAGATGCCTGACTTCTCAAATGATTCATATAAGGATCTTTATGAGTCCATCCCTGGGACCAGTGCTTAAAATTTGAGTAYTCAGATCTGTTAGCTCTTAAACACCCTTTGAATCTAAGCCAATGAGACTTAGCATTTTGAAATCCCCATTGCAAAATAGTGAGATAGAAGAAGAAGAAAACTAAGTTTTAGTCAATCTGCCTAGGAATAAATCATGACCCTGAGGATATATTTTTACAATGCCTCTAATGGGAATTCATTGGGACTTTGAAGGCATAGACAGAGAAGGAGAATGCATCAAAGCATTTGATAAACCTCAAAGGAAACAAGTAGAATTGGAATTATTCAGTGTGATTACATATATGCTAAAACAGTCTAAACAGACTGGTCTTAAAGCATATATTATGGCCCAGTGGAATAACTTGGAAGAAAACCAAGCTTCAATAATTTTCTTGCACATATAAAATTTGCATTTAAATAATGTTAATGAATTAAGTGTCAAAGTCATAAAAATAATTTTAAAAATCCTTCTCAGTCAAAAAAGTCAGTTATGTTTTTAGAAGTATGTACATAAATGCCTGATGAGTTAAAAGAGTTTAACTTGCAAATTTTCTCTAATAAAAATATTGACTTGACTAGACCTTCCAATGCATTTACTAATTCCAGTTCTGGTGTGAGCCAAACACTTCAGTTGCAGTAAGCTCTTTTTTGGAAGGAACAGGATTTCACAATTGGTGATTTATTCAATGGGCCAACATCAGTTGTAGGAGGCTCAAATGCCAGGTCCTGTAGTTGGGTCACAAGAACATGCAACACTACAGGCTTGGAGAAGASTGTTTGGAAAGCTGCCTGGTGGAAAAGGACTTGCAGGTGTTGGCTGACAGTCAGCTGAACCTGAGTCAGCATGTGACCAGGTGGCCAAGAAGGCCAGTGGCTTCCTGGCTTGTGTCTGAAATAGTTTGGCCAGGACAGTGATCATTCCCAGAACTGTGAGACTGCACCTCAGGTCTTGCRTTCAGTTTTGTGCCTCACATTATTAGAAAGACACTGAAGTTCTGGAGAGTGTGCAGAGAATGGCAAGAGATCTGGTGAAGGGTCTKGAGCACAAGTGTTATGAGAAGCAGCTGAGGGAACTGGAGTTGTTTAGCCTGAAAAAAAGGAAGTTCAGGAGAGACCTTATCATTCTCTGCAACTGCCTGAAAGGATGTTGTAGTGAGGGGGGGGTGTTGCTCTATTCTGCCAAGTAAAAGTGATAGGAGAGAAAAAGGTCTCAAGTTCTCCAGGGTAGGTTTAGATTGGATATAAGGATAAAAATGTCTTTCACTGAAAGGGTTGTCAAGCATTGGAATGGTCTACTTAGTGGTGGAGTCACCATCCCTGTAGGATTTTAAAAAACATGTAGATATGTCACTTAAAAAATGATTTAGTGGTGAGTTTGACAGTGTTAGTTTAATTGTTGGACTTCAGGACCATAAACTTGCTTTCCAAATTAAATAACTCTATGATTCTGTTTTTTGCCACTGTCAAGAGAAGTCCTCTGGTTCATGTTGTTGCTTAACTGGAAAATTTCAGTTCTAAATACCAGTTGATGTGGAAACTTTCTTGTTGAGTTATCTGTGTGAAGATTAAAAGATTGCCATCTCTGAAGTGTGTTTTGCAGGTGGTAGTAAAATGAAGATGTAATAAAGTTAAAGCTATATTTTAGTAGCATTTTTCTTTTGAGTCGCTAATGATTTTTTCAAAATGTGTTGTAGCTTCCTTTGTACACAACCCTTGTTGTATAGATGATATTAGGGATTGGTGCAAAGAAAAATGTGCCTTTAACRCAGAGATTTTATACAAAATTTGTTCAGATCAGAAATGGTAAGTGATACTGTACTATTCTGTTTCAATGTTTTCTGAACAAAATATGTCTCATTTCCCTTCAGAACTACTTATACAATATGAAAAGTTAAATAAGAAATATTTAAATTGAGGTAATATGTAAAATACTTCAGTGATGTTTTTCAGACTTTTTATACCCCATTAAGTTCTCATATCAAAATTTACAAGAAACATCTACCTACCTTCACCAAAGAAAACCACCTCCCATAACCCTTTACAGGATTTGTGTCACCATGTACAGTAATGYTATTTTAAAAWTTTTTWAAATTTTCTTAAAAGCCATAGTTTTGCAAGTTCACAACAATAAGCTGTTATCTTTATTTTCCATTCCATTTGTTTCCTTCCATGTGATGAGGAACATATGGCCAGCTACGTACTCTTAAAAAAGCAAATACATTTAATGTTTTCATATGCTGCTTCTGTGGAACATAAGCTCAGTAATATTATTGTAATGCATTTTTCTTTATTTGRTTTCATTCTCAATCAGAGAAAGAAAACAATTGGTAAAAGCCTGARTGAAATCCATTTTGCCTCTTGAGTCTGTCTGTAAGTGATTTGAAAACATATTAAGAGGAATCTGTCTGAAAAGATAATCTTTACATACCAATTATGTCAGTTGTCTGAAAAGTGGCTTGTGTATTAGATCGATATTACTAGCTATACATGTCCATGAGCACACAGTAATGCAACCTACATTTATTTCTAYAAATTATGTCCAGAAAACAGCTATTTTAATAAATGTAGCAAGTTGAATTTATCTCTGTAAGGCCAAGTAAACCCACAGCACAGATGCCCTTTGGCAAACAGAATGATAAGTGGCTTCTATGGTCCTTCCAGTACAGATCAAACTTACAACAAGCAGAAGGTGAAAAACATAATGAATTTAGCCCACGTATGTGCTAGGTTTTGACATGCTTGCCTGTATGTCAATCCATACAAAAGACTGAACCTCAGAGGAAGAGAAAACTAACAGCTCTCAGGGATGCCACTTGAGGAGACCGTGGTCATCCTGTTTCATTTTTTCCCTTATATCTGTACAATCAGTTGCAATGAAAAAAGGGGAAAGATAAGAGCTAGGAAGGAGAGAATTCTCAATTCTCTTGAAATTCTTATTTTGTGTCTGGTTTGAGAAAAACATCTATTACAGTTCTTCTGTCCGTTACTAAGGTGTGGACTTGGAAAAAAAATTAATACTCTAATGAGTAGAGGTACTTAAGTTGTTAAATACTTTCTTGAKACAAAATATGTCTGTTTGCCTGGATTTGTTTCTGAAAATATAAGTCTTAAGTGGTAAAGACAAGGCAGATTACAGCTGGTCTGTAAATGCAGGGAATTCCTGTAAAAGACTAATGTTTGGAGCTGGATATTCATAATCAGAATCATGCAACTGATTGCTTTGTGTGATCAGACTCTAAGCTTTTACGGAAAATCAATATCGTAATCAGAGGTTATAATGTTGAATGCTAAAATTCACACCTAAAAAATGGCTATAATAAAAAGCAAAGAGAAGAGAAAACCATACCTCAAACCCTTCTCTCTTAACATTCATTATTGTTTGGGTAATCATATATCTTCCTTAGCCAAGGTGAGTATAGTTCACCTTGCTTAGGAAAAAAAAAAAGAAAAAAAAGGATCAAACCCAAACATCAAAAACAAAAAACCAAAACAGACATTTAAGAGTTTTCACTTAAAATGTCAAGTAATTGCAGAGAGCCCAGTCAGTGTARATGGCTTGTTAAACAAGCTACACATTTCTGTCTCAGTGCACATATCACAATGTTTGAAATATTAGCTGTTCTGTGCATTAGATTAAAATTATATACTTGAATTYGAAGCATTAGACTTTGACAGAACTATGCTATGACAAGAAAGCACTCTGCAGAGAAGACACTAAAACTGTCTAATAGCTGTGMAAGTAATTATCTTCATATGCATTTGTGATGTTTTAAAGCAGCAGAAAATTTTATTTTACTGGTACAGTTCTGAAATACAGCTGATCAAAAGGCTGAGCTGTAAGTATGAAATTGTATGCTGTAATTCCAACTCTTTGTACCAAGGCTCTGACAGAACAAATAACATGCAATACGCCAGTTGAAGGCATTAGAAAAGCCTAGATAAGTTTTGGCATAAAATAGATTAAGCTACTCTAACAATATTTATGCTATAAAAAGGAACACAGACAAGTTTTKTATTGGTGGAGGTTTGAAAAAAAAATACAAAAAATGTAAAAAAAAGACAAAATAGATGTTTTGGGTCGGTTCACTGATAGTTCAAAAAAATCATTAAAACCTGAATCTCTTTGAAGYGTCAAAATATAAAACTATTTCACCCATTCTAAAATAGAATAGCTCAGATTCAKTTAGAAACTCACCCTTCTAATGTAATCTTTCTGTGAATGTTAGGAGTACTTACCTGTGCTTCCCCCAATTATTTTCCCAGACATATGCTATAGTGACATTTACWGTAGACACTTGCTGTAGGATCTGTTTTAAATTTTTGCATGAATCTTCAACCTACTATTAYTAGGAAAATAGTAATATTCAGTATAGAACCATCCATTCCATGCCCATACCTGTACATAATAAATCACACCAGTGCTCAGCTAGGATAGCTACTACTTATAATACGTTAATTCATTCATTTGTCTTTATGTTCTCCCATTTAGAACCAAAGTGAAATGCTACATTAATAAATGACCCTTCTCTCTAGGAAGATTCAACTCTTGAAGGACACACTATAGTGATGACCACGGCTTGCTTTCTTCTCTTTGGCTTTGATTCTATTATTCCAGAAGTAAAAGGTCTATTTTAAAAAGTGCTGATGGTTAGAAATCATATTCTGTGTGCTTGAGGATTCACACATATTATTATATTTCCCTTTCTGCAAGATCCAAAATTTGTTACTAAATAGGAAAACAGATACCAACATTCAGCAAAAACTGCAAATCTCATATTCTTCAGTCAGTGGCAAACARTTCTTTAGAGGAAAAAAGTATGTGCAAAGGATTGTGGTAACTTAGAATTACCTTCATTACTAATTTTTCAAAAATAGTTACAATGGTTATTTCTTGGTCATTCGTCCATTCATAATTGATCAGACAAGGAAAAAAGTAAAAGAATTAAAAATATACTTTTATCACTGTCTTAAAGGAAATTTCTCCTGAAGGACAAAAGATTTTCTTTATATATGCACATCTCGTTTACTGCAGAGACCCTCTACTGTATCTTAAAATGAAATTTGCATTTAGAGCTTAAAAGCCTTCCTTGATGTTTACATAATACATAATACAATACTCTTTTGTATTCTAATAACTGGTTTTTTGTCTTGAGCACAAAAAATCTGAACATATAAACCAAAAAGACCCACATGATATTGTTCATACAATACTGCTGCTTAATATTAAGATCATCCCTGAAAAAAAAAAAAACAATAGTGTTTTCCTAACCATGCATTTAGCAACTGAGTATAACATTAAAAAGAGTCCTAGAATTTCTAGTTCCAGAAATCCTAATTTGACCTAAATGGAAGAAATTAATTTTGGATGAGGGATAAATTGTCCATTTTTTTAAAACGATATGTAACCAAAATGAACAAGAACTGTTGTTTTTTGTGCTTCCCAAGTACCATCACCTGCTGCAATTGGAAAGCCAGCATTTGCCAATGATCACAAACTGTTGGAAACAGCTAGAGTAGTTGAAATTATTCAATTTTCTTTGCTAGTTATAAACTATATCATCACCTGGTTTGCTTTTTCTTTGTAATTTCATACAATTACCAGAAATAGTAAATTGATAGTAAGATGAGATGTTACAAATAACAAAATAAGGTGAAGGTTATTCTGAGATATTATATAAGATAGAGAGAATTAAACACATTGGAAAACAGCAGARTAACATAATATTTGGGAGTATATGAGGGGTTATTCTGAATCTAGAGATGCTGAAGTGATGAGTAAAGTGCTTGAGTATTGAAGGAAGCCTACTCCAAATTGCTGATTATTGCAACCTGAAATATTACTGTAGTCTTTCTTCCAATGCTGACACAATGAAGAAATATGTTCCCAGATGAACTGAAACTGGAAATACAAGAAAACCTGGTATTTTCACTTAAGGATGTCTCCACAGTGTGAAACACGGAGCAGTGAGGAGTTATGTATTCAAGAGCTGATAGACCACTGTTATAACAGCAGCAGAACAGTCAACAGGGAAAAGTAAAATACCACACAAAAATGTCGGGTCATATTAGTAAGTTTCTTAATTTTCTCATTAAAATATCAATATGTATTACACAAAATTGTGCTTGTTATCATACTCATATTGGAATTTACAGAAAACCTTCCAATTGCAATATCTCCTGCAGTACATGCTTTGTATTTATATTACTTACGGAACATACTCTAATTCAGCTGAGTAGAATAAAGTAAAAATAGCTAGTAATTTCAGATGACTGTTCTAAACATACAATATAATTTCCATATTGTAAATTGTTTTCTATCATTTTGGAGTTTTACCACATAAACAGTACATTACATATCTGTTAAATAATGGACCTCCCTTTCTTTCTACATCTTCCCTTTTTACCTTTTTACAAATGAAACTTTAAAAAAAAGAAAAATTCTAGCTCAAGGTGTGTTGCATTGGACATTCTACAATGTTTAAAAGCTCTGACAGCTGGCACAAGCATGAACTATGTTATGGAAAACATAAGAAGCAATAAAAAAACACATACATTTTGGTAGAAAAAGTTATATTTTCTAAACTTGATAAAACTTCATCAGCTTTGCAACTTTCTTCTTTCRGGCATATTCTACTACTTGACTATTTTTTCTGAAGTATTGACTAAGTCAAATTTGTCATTATCACAATTTTTTTTCCTACAAATATGTTTTAAAAAGATTTTTTATATTTCTCTGCTGTTGTTTTTGTTCCTTTGTTGTTGTTGTTGTTGGGGTTTTTTTTGAGTTGTACGATAACAGAATTGTTGGTTTAATTCTCTGCTTCTGCCCAACATTGGACAGCTGGACCTTCATTTCACTTTGCTGCTGTGATTTATATATAATCTATTATGAACAAACAAAAYGGTCTCATCCTTTTTGACTATCTACCTTCTCTCCAAAGAGATGGGAAATCAAACTTTTCCTGATTTTCTSTATTTATAAATGGTGAATCATCTATTTTTTAATATTACATTATATTTCTGTTGCACACAATGCAGACTGAGTGAAAAAAATCACTTTGGTTTAGTGAGTAGCACAAATATTCAACTTAATAAATACACACCAAAGTTAGAATGTGTGTTTTACTGGAAGAGATAGAAGTGTTTTGATGGGTATTTGATTGCCTAAAAGAGTATCAGTTTGGAAATTAAGCACTTTATGTTATTGACACCACATTAGCTCAATTCTTTCAGGTAGATTTATATAGAAATTTGATTTTTTTAAGTTCTCTCCATCAAGTCACTCTCAAAATATTTGTGTAAGATAATCTAGATATATCTATGTTTCTGTAGCTTATGTTTTTTTATTATTTTTTTCTGATACAGAAATTGGTAGTTTTACAAATGGACACAGCTCACAACAAACTTCTAAGGYTATGGATTAAAATGAGAATTTTTGACAGATTTATTTTCTTAAAATGACCATGTAATTCAGCGCAAGGATTATTTTTACAGGCTTTTCTGGAATCACCTTTTTCTGTTTCAAGGCTATTCTTTGTCCTGAGGGAGCTGCATATTGATATAAGAAATGAGCAATGTTAGCTTAGCCTGTGCTTATCACCCAAGTCTTTCTGTTGAGTCATTAAACATATGATTACAGTACTTTTCCTCTCTTTGAATTTCTAAGTTTTGTTCCACACATTCCAAAAACCCCTAGAAGGGAAGAGAAAGAAAAACAATGCTTTTATCTTTCAGTGAGGTAACAATATGGAATTTGATTTCAATTGAACATTTAAAATTTTTTGTAAACTTAAATGCAAAAGATTGTTGGGATGGACCAGAGTGCCTTGAAATAYGCCATTTGTTTTAAAGTTATTTTAYTTTTCAGACATGGGTRAGAARCAGAATGGCAAAATGCTTCAATAATATTCATGTGGGAGATAACATACCACTGTTATTAACCTGTTCATTTGACAACACTCACTGTAATGGGCAGTTATCTTTACGGAATACTGTTTAAAAAGATAGATCTAAAGTTAGAAACTACGTAAGAACATACTGCAAAAATCAAAGTTTGAGAAATGTGAGATTGTAAGGTATTTGATGCTAATAAAATGATGAAAGGTTTTTTAAAAAGTGGAATAATAATTTTGTATTTATTTCATTGCATAATACAAATGTAGATAAAGCAAGAAAATAGTGTTGAAAGTTGCAATTGCTACAGTCCCTAAGAAYCTGGGAAGTATGCAATGACTAAAGTCCTCTTCTGATAGAAGGATACTCTACTTATAAAGTGTTTTAAAAGCAAATTGGGACAAATTCTTATTTGGTGTGCATGACAGTTCATGAAATCTGAAGTGAGTAACCTAAAAAAAATTCATTGAAAATGGTCAGTCATTTTTAACAATYGTCAAATGTGAGATCTTYCACAATAAATTGCTGAAGATGCTGCATATTCACAGTAGCAATTACAAACAAAGGGACATGTGCCTTGAACATATCAAATGCTGCATAATGAAAATTGCTTAGTCATAAGAGGTTCCAGCTGCCTCCTGCACAAAATGCAGCAATCTTCCTCTATTTTAGGTCTCCAGCTATGAAATGAAATGAAATGATACTGCTCCTTMATTTACCAAACATATTTTGAAAAGTTCTGATGCTACAGTGCTTAGACTAGTCCAGAACACCCTGGGAGATAATTGATAAACTGTAATAAGAACAGCATTAAAATAATGTCCAGTAAATAAATCCTAAAGCTATATTTTGAGTAAAAATGTTTTAAATGAAAAYATAAAATATTATTGCACTATCCAGTGCATGTAAGCAATATTTATTTTCTACCAAATGAAGCAGAGGGTAGAGAAAAATATGATAATATCACAAAATATATATAAATGTTTGAAATTTTGAAATAAGTTTACAAAACTAATTTTAATTTTCAGATTAGTTTTTCTTTCCCCGACTTTTCAGCTTTTAGATTGTTCTTTTATATAGGCATAAAAATTATGAATAGTTGAATGAAAGACACACAAATAATTTATAGCAGTTACTTCACCAAATTAAATCTGTGATTGTRATCACTTGTAACTGTGAAAAATCTAATGATACTAAATAAGGAAGATAATGTGCCAGGAAAATATATTCATTATTTTAAAATGCACTACACTACATTTCTGCTCATTTGACCTAATAATCTCATTGCATCTCAGACTGGGGTTTTTTTTTTGTCTTAATAAAACATTGTGTTCTGATTCCTAACATTGCAACTCCCAGATTGATTGTTTGTGAAAACACAGACAGAACAGTTCACTCAAGCAATTTCATATGATATTTTCCTTTTCCCAGGGGMATGGTAACTTCAAACAGGGGCTGACTGATGAGCATGCCAGGATCTGTAGTGCAGTGGAATCACACATTGAAGAAACCATTCAACTGGAAATCATTCAGACTATGTTTCAACTATATATTTGACTTTGTCTGCAGCCTTATCACAGCTTTGTCAGTACTAAAGAATAAACAGATTTTACTTGATGAAAATAAAATYAAGAAGAAAGTTAAATCAAAGGCTTGTAATTTCTACGGTAAAAAAAAAATCAGATGTATGACTCATCTGAAAGACTGGACTAAGGAAGGTAATCAGCACAGACAAAGGGAAAATGTCTTTGTCTTGAAATGAAACATAAAGTCCTTAGGAAAAAAMCTRYATCTTAATTTTTGAAGACTGTTATTTGATGTAGTTAATTTATATCCTCCTTAYAACTGTA
Source organism: Alauda arvensis (assembly GCA_902810485.1). Lineage (NCBI taxonomy): Eukaryota > Metazoa > Chordata > Aves > Passeriformes > Alaudidae > Alauda > Alauda arvensis. Next base: position 2,328,606 of record CADDXX010000082.1, read on the forward strand.
TTATTTTRAAGATAGATTTTCGATTTACTTACCTGAGACTGAACTCRGTGATTTATGTTGCTAACTTTCTTGACTGAGATAAATGCTAAGCTGGCCATCAGTCAGGATTAGATTGTATCTTGGGACTGTCTTTACTTGAGCATTCAGGTAAATACTGTCAGTGTATTTAAACAGGATCTTTTCTGTTACTGTGATAGAGAAGCCATTGTATAGAATAGAATCACAGAACAGTTTAGCTTGGTAAGATAATCAAGTCCAACCATTGAAATAACACTTCCAAGTGCACCATTAAACTACCTCTCTAAGTGACACATCTATACAACTTTTAAATACCTTCAGGGATAATGACGTCACCCATTCTCTGGGCAGCCAGCTCCAAAGCTTAGCAATCCTTTCCATGAAGAAACTATCCTAGTGTCCAATCTAAACCTACTCTGGTACAACTTCATCCTACTAAAACATTTTTGCACTGACTTTTTAGCCTATATTCCTTTATCCGATATAAATCCCACTCCACTTACATGCTGTTATGACACATTGTCAGCACTGCTATTTTTTACAGAGACAACTACTGCCTATACAGAAAGTTTTGTCCTTCTCAATCTTGAGGGTTCTTGCTCAGGGTTATGGTTATAACCTATACTTTTTAACAAATTACTCACTGTATTTGCCTTTGTCTTATTTACACTAAGGTATCCAGATTATGTAAACTTGTAAGATAATTTTATTTTTTCTTTATAGAGTGTGCTTTATTTTACAGTTGCAAAAGAAATAAACCAACCTTAAGGTACAAATTTAGATAACAATATGCCTTTAAAACTTCAAAATCACAGCACAAGCAGTAGATCCAGCCATTTTACCATAGCAATTAGAACAACCTAGACAATTGCAAACCCATAACAAGGAATTTGGCACCACAACAGAATTTTCTTAAATTATTTGGAAATATTAATAAAATCAATCTGAAGCATATTCAAGGTCAAACAGGTGCAGACAAACTGGGTCACTTCTGCAGTATGATATGGTTAATTATTTTTTTAAAAACCTGAGGCTTGTTGCTAAAACTTAAAAGCATGAAATCTCCTTGTTCACAATTTACTAAATTGAAACTGCTATTCAGCTCTTTCCTGTCAGGGACTCCCTGGAGGTTTGAGACCCCGAGGGTCTTGGGACAGAGCCCAGAGAGCCAAAAATACCTATTCCTTTTATTTAACTCCCTGGAAAATACTGCCACACTTGAAAGAGAAAAGAAGTCCACGTGGGTTTGATTGGTATGATTTTTGTTAGCTCACAAGGTGAAAAAATAGAATTTTTAGGTTTTACTATTTAGATAGAATGGGGCAAAGATGGAGGAATCAGGGTGTGCTTTTGTATTTTTCCTCCTTCTTCCCCTCCATCTTTGCAGAGGTGTTGGCCTTTTCTTGATTGGGTTATGGTAAGATTTCACTGTCTGACATGGGTCATAGTTATTGGTACTTAGAGAAAAACACTGTCAACRTAGTTTAGATTATAAAAGTTCAGGTGCCATTGTAGGAGGGGCAGATTCTGCTTTTCTGGYTTCCTGGGAATATCATGCTGGACTGAGAGAATTTTCAAGAAAATAATAAACAATTCTGCAAAACTACTGCAYGGCCTCCAGCTCTCCTTCGGACTCTATCATCAACTCTCAGGGTGCAAAAATCACCAGAAAATCTGAAAATGGACCTCTGTAATACTTTGGCATACCCTTTTTCCAACCATTAGATTTCTGAATACAGAAAATTGCTACACTTGCTGCTGCCTTTCACTGTGGTTGATTGCTGACCATTCCTGCAATATTTTTGTTAGTATAACCATAGTGTTGCATTATCACTAATCGAATCAAAGCGGATTTTAACACTTCTCAGGAAACGTTATCTCAGGTAATAGAAGAAACATCTATTCTTTCACAGAAATAAATTGTGCCGATGAAATAAAAAAAATAAAAAAGGTGCTGTTTGCATCAGGTTATGKTTTTTTTCAGTAAGTCTCTTGGTTATAAATTACAATGTTGTACTGATTCCTTCTTGTTTAAATAGAATTTGTGTAATCACTTGGTGTTTGTAATGATCYTTTTCTTTAGATCCCTTCTGAAATGGTTACAAGAGGAGTGTGTTCACATGAACTAATTACAAGTAACTTGTAAACCGTAATGCTTACTTAATTTACATAATTTATCTTATCAATTAATCATACATGCAGATGGATATTTCCCTAAGAGACCCCTTAGTTTCTTAACTAGTGTGGAAAAACCACTGGAGGTTGCCTACTTATTTCCCTTCCCCTTCTCCTCTCCCCTAATAATTCTCTTTAGATGTAGAGTAGAAGTCACTGCAAAGTTCTAATTTTTCTGCTTCTAACTGTTAATATATCACAACATACAATTCCTGATGAACTCCTCTCACTTAAATACCATATATAATAATTATGATAATAACATCTGGCTTTCCTATAGTATCTTTCATCAAAAGATTACAAAGAGCTTTGCAAAGAAAGTAAAAAACTTTATTACTATTAAAATAAACTACATACAACTAGTGTTTTAAACAGAAAAGACAATAACATGTTAAAAAATAACTCTACTACAAGGCACTTCCAATTTAGGACAATATTCATTGTGGAGAGAACAACTTTCCCCAAAGTATATACCTGTGTGTTCAACAATTTATATATTCATTTTTCACTGAAGAGAGAGACACATTCCATAATTTCTCTGTGGGGAAATTCTTTTTCCCCTGTGGAAATATTCAGCATATATATCAGGTCTGTCCTTGCTTACAGCAAGCTACATAAAATTCTGTAATTTACTTCTTGCATTTCTAAGATTTTTCTGCTTTCATTGTTTATGAATATTTCTGTCAGCCTTTTTTCCTTCATAAAATTATTCAATATGTGGAAAACTGAATTTTATTTGTAAGTGTAGCAACTATCAGACAGATGTTTTAGTCAGGGACTTTTTTTTTGTATCATGTGTATGTGCTACTATAAGGTTCATGCCAGGAGACTTGCCCATTTTGAGTCTCAAGATCAAGATAACATGGAAGAAAAACCTAAGGGATGTTGGGTAGGGACCTGCCTCAGCCTGCCCCCCTGACTGAGAGGGGTAAATAAGGCATTTTACCAACAGTCACCAGAGCCTCCCATCTGCTGTCACATTTCCTCATAGGAATCTTTGGTTTACTCAGAGAGCTGCTAGACGGGAAAAGATACCTTCATAAAGATAATCCAAGAAATTTCTCTACCAGTGTCATCGTTTAAAACACACTTCCCTCTGCAGTGGGGTGGRGGAAGAGAATCAGAGGAGTAAAAGTAAGAAAACTTGGGAGTTGGAACAAAAATGGTTTAACAGGTAAAGCAAAAGTCATGGCATATGGTAAGGATTATCCCTTGGGTGAGGTTGCGTTAAGCTGTCTCAGCTGTGTGCTCTCCCAGCTCCTTGTGGACCCCCAATCAGCTCAGTGGTGGGGTGGTATGAGACCCATAAAAGATCTTGACTTGGTGCAAGCACTGCTAAACAGTAAAGAGAACATCCCTGGGTCATCAACACTCTTTGCAGCACAAATCTGAATGAGCTCCATAAGAGTTACTGTGAAGAAAAACCAGAAAAACCTCAGTCAAAACCAGACCATGTGTGAGGTTCAAAGAACACAAGTGCTAACATTTGTTGTTATATCTATCTGCCTTCCAGAAAACGTCAGTATAATGAACTATTGCTTTAGTACTTTGGCTATTTTACAGAATTAGGAGACTTATCTGGCCTCAAATTACACGGTTCTGAAAGAGCTCAGTATACAATATAGTGCTTCTATAACTTGAACAATGTTAGTAGATTTAAATAAAAAAGTAGTATAATAGTTGATTTATTTGAATTAAATTATTTGAAATTTGAATTGCTAGAAGAGTTATAGAAAATTAATATAACAAGGAAGATTTTCTTACTTCTGGTTGCTGATTTTTTTTTGCTTTTTTTTTTTTAATCTTAAGCTATCTGGACCTTTATTATGTCTGTATAAGCTCCCTAATTTAAGACAGTGTTTGATTTTTAAAAGTCTTTTCATTTTATTCATGTTTTCTGGAATATTTAGAGAGAAATCATAGAATCTCACAGTAGAGTGCAAATTCCCAAGCTACATCTCTTATGTATTAGTAATTCAATTTCTTTTTCAGAGTTCAGCTTGGTTACTTCATGCTATCATGAACAAACTTAACACTTTTGTAGTTGGTGTCTCTGTCTTGGTYATCTGTGTGATTCAGCTGTAGTATGTAGCCTGGTTAGGCTATTTATGTTCCTGGAGCCATAGAACATTCCCTTTGACTGTGAGCTTTAAATCCTGCAGATATTTTTTCTGCATGTTGGTTAGCCCTGAATTATAGGTGTCAAAATCCATTTAATGCTTTTGTTATCTTTATCTTTTTCCATATTTTGTCTCACAATGAGTAATGCAAATATCTTGTTCATATTTGTGTGTTCAACTTTCAGTCTTGACTTTATTTATTTAGCTATTTATGACTATTTTTCTGTGTCTCTCTTTGTGATTTAGAGCAAGTATGATTGTCCTGATGCAAATAATTTGCAAATTGTTCGGCTCTGAATTTATGAATAGACAATCAGTTAATATCAATATAATTTTAAGTGACCAATTAAGACTTTGTATTTTTAAAGTGAAGACTAAAATAGGGACAAAAGCTTGTTCTTTCACAAACCAGTTTTAACATTTAATTTAATATCAGTTTTCTAAATTTTGTTTGTGCTGCTTATTAAGACCATTTACCTTCATTTTTGTTAGTGACTGCTCACAGGAGGTCCATGTACTAATAAAGGACTGCAGTCTGTGGTGCTTGTACCTCCTTTGAAAAATTAAGTGCACTAGGATAAGATGCTTTGATTTAAAACCTGAAGATTTGGTTTTGTTGTGTGTCACATTTATACAACATTGCATTGATGTTAGCACAAAAAAATGGTAGTGTGCATGCTTAAAATTCAAGAGAAAAAACCAAACCAGCTCAACCAAACTGGAAGAGGTTTTATGACAGCCACACTTCTCTAGGGAGATAAGAGAAAAAGTATTAATGATCCACATTAGTCATGTCACCCAGCTCTTCTGGAGAAGGTGTTCAGATTTCTTTAAAATTATACACAGAAGTGGCATAGAGGAGGATACAGATGACATCAATCTGAAGAATGACACATTTAGCTGTGTGGGTTGTACAAATGTGAAGATCGATTGTTTGTTGGTATAGTTCATTCAATTGTAATACCTGCTGTGAAAATTCACTGTTAAAACTGCATTTTCTTTCACCCTGTCTTAACTTCTCATGCTATGGTATTTTGTGAACAGGTCAAACCATCATATCTATCAACATCTGAAGTTGATTTATAAATCTAATAAAACTGAAACTCTCACATCATACTTTCAGAAAGAGTTGCTTTAAGCTTAATCCAGATCAAAATATATTGTTATAGTTTGTTGCACGATACTATGATATTTTATTTTTCGACTGTGCATAACCTTAAAGTTAATTACTTTATTGCTGAATTTGATTATGTGAACAGAAATTACATAAAAATCTCCATAAAGATGAATACCTCCTGAAGTCTGGATGGATCTTGGTGGGAAGTCCAGGATGAGATTTCTTCTTATGAAATTATATTCTGCAGATAACTAATTAGGTTTTATAATTTGTGTTTGCTATTGTTTCTGAATTTTTGTACAGTAAAGGCTAAAAGACAGAGAAATTTTATTTTGTTAATTTCCATTGCAATATATACATAAAAACCCCAGAGGCAGAAAAAAGAAGTCTGTTAAGAGAAAGAATATTCTCAATATTAAAAAAAAACAGTTTGACAATGCAGTGCACAGTACTGTACTTTATTGGTAACAAGGCATGAAAAAGTATGCTATATTTGTCAATGTTAAAATCTGAAAAACTGTAGTATTTTTCAGTGTTATGTTGTCAATATCAGTCCTTCAAAGACAGAGTAAACCTTTCTGTTTCTATTCTATTCATTTAATCCATGCTACAAGTTCATGCCACACAACAGGCTGGTGAGCTAAACCTTTAGTCATTGAAAAGTAGAAAGAACATATAAACTGGCATTTATCAGATTTTCAGATTTATGTACTAAAATGATTGTCACATGCTTGTAAAATCCTCTCTTATTTTTAGTTTGTAAATTAATCCTGCTTGTTATAGCTCTTCATCTTCTAGATCTGTRCACTCTACATTCATGCCTTATTGATTTAGAAGTGATTATAACTTTCTAACATCAATGGCTGTGAGACAATTTGACACATTCTCAGACAGATTTCTGTTTTCAGACCTGATTTCATCTGCTTTATTTTTCTTTAATTTGGGTTTCAGTATGTAATCTTCCTTCTTATCCTTTACTTATTTTTATGGTATGTTACTGTTTTTCTGAATTATTTCAGGAAGAAATCTCCTCTACTTTGACTATTTGACTATCAGTAATAGCTGTTCTCTTATTCACATTTCCATTTTGCAAGAATTATTTTCTTGACTTAAATGATAAGATCATATCCTGGCATTCTTGTAATTGCCTGGAACTCTTGGATGACTGGTTTTCTAGCAAATATCTTTCTCATAAGCTGGGATATAAGTACACTGGTATTAAACCAATTTAGCTAAATGACTATGCCAGCAGGCACTTACTTTTGGGCAGCTTTTCTAGGTTAGATTTTAAAAGCATTTGTAAAATGAAAACATGCTCYCTCTTCCCAGGAAAACAATACTTTTTTTTTCAGCTGTGTTCCTATCAAAATGTTATTTACCAACTTTAGTTAAAAATTGAATGACCATATAATAATGTTTCCTAGTAATTCTCAGAAGTGAAAATATTGTAATTATTGTAATTGAATTATATTGTAATTGAATGCACAAATGTAATCTTATTAAATGTTCTTTACCTTGTCTCATTATCAGTTTAGCTATAGATTGCAAGGACTTTAAAATTTGTCAAATAGGTTAGTTTGCACTTAAGTTTCAAGTAATTCCCCTTACTCATGCTTCTTAAAGTGGCAAGTGTCATGATCTTAAAAATTCTAGGGAATAATTCTGATTACAGGATAGTGTGAAGGGAATGGGCCTCCCATTTCAATTAGATCAATTCCATTTTGAAGTGGTGATTAGTTTTTAATATCAAGTTAATCTGAACTTTCCCAAGCTTTAGAAAAAATGTTGTTCTTAAAATGTCATGTCCTTGACATAAAGACTTTGCTTAGAATTCCAGCGGGATGCTTCCTGTAGACAAAATTTAGCACTCATGAAATGACTTCTCCTTCCTTGCAAAATCAAGTAAACTCATAGAAATGCAGAAATAAAGAAAATTATAAACTTTTTTCCTAGTGGCTCCTGGCAGGCCTAATCATCTGGAAAATAAAAGCCATCTTATACATCTTTAGCACTGCRGTTTCTTACAGGCATAATAGGACAAAACAAAATGAGCAGAGCATCCGATTCTGTATGCTTGGGTTAAAACTTCTTAAATGCCAAATAATTAGTTTAAGTTTCTGGGTTATCTGGAAGGAGCAGCACTTAGAATTATGACCATGGCTACAGAAAATATTGCAACTCATTTGGAAATTGAGGTTTAAAGTTTCAAAAAGAATAAGTAATTGTTTGGAATATTACAGTGATCTCTTGAATTCAACCATTGTGTCAGTTCAAACTCATCTTTTATTAGTAATTTCTATTTCTATGCATAACCATGCTTTTGGAATCATTATAGAAAATTTGAAGTTTGATATAATTTAAGCAAAACCTATTAGCAAGGTTTTAATGGAGAAATTGGCAGACATTTTGTTTTATTGGGTAAACTGGGTAAAATTCTTTAATTTGAAGAAATACATTACATCATTCACAGATTTTATAATATATAATGGACTAAGAGGCAAGTTCAAGATAGCAGAATAAAGTATCCAGAAGTTCAGTTCYTCACAGTTAAGAGCAGAGTGGTTCTGGAAAAATACATTACCTTTAAGWATGTGTATATGTATGTATGTATSTATCTATCCATCTGTCCATCCATCCATCTATCCATCTATCCCTCTGTCTCTGTCTATCTATTTAATATGACAAAAGACCTCTTCCCATGTCATTAACACAGATATTCTGCAATAATTTGAGATATTGAGTTCATGTAGTAAACTGATTTTATGCATTATCTGAGGCACATGTTCTGAATCTGGCAGAAGAAAGTTGCTTTAAAAGCCTTTCTAGCTAAATGTTTTTAGTGTGAAGCTGGTAAAATTCATCAAAAATGCATAGGGAAGAAACATATAATTCCCAGTTTGTGTCTTATTTTTAAAGACCAGAATTAACCTATGCTTTTTCCTCTCATAATTAACTCAATTACATTTAATTTAAAGAGCTCTTTAAATATTAATGTTACTACAAAAAGACTATATTGAAAAACTTCTTACTAAAACCAAGTAAAAGCTGTAAGACAGCCATCTCAACACATTAATATTTACACTCATCTTGAACAATCAGTGCAAAGTAAAGGCTTTAACATACTAGTTCAAACCAATATGCAGTTCATGCAAATTACAGCACAATTGTCTTTCAAAATATATGAGGTGGTGTTTTTTTGTTTTTCTTGTTTGTTTTTTTTTCCCTTAATTTTAGGGAGGAAGAAAAGGTTTTTAAATTAACATTATTTTCCCACTCAACCCTTTCTTAAATTCAGTGTGAACAAAAATCTGTCATTTCTACTTCACTGCTGATGTAAAATCCTTCACATTTTATGAAAGTATATATAAGAAGTCTTCTGCCTCTGCTAAAGATAAATAAACTTCATGACTGAAAACATCTAGAGGTTTAAACACAAATATAAATATCCTAAAGGCCTTTGAACCTGTGATGATAGTTCTGGAATTTGTGAGAACAGTTTCCTCAAATATATATTTTAGAAGTGTTTATATTTTCCTTTATTCTTAATAAGATTATTACTTGTTTTCAGCAAATACTGCAAATTAATCGACTTAATACAACATTTCTGTCTTTGCTGACAGAGGATCATATAATTTTTCCCCTGAGGTATAATATATTATTGTTTCATAGACTCATAGAATTGTTTAGGTTGGAAAAAAACTTCTAAGATCATCATGACCGTTTGTAGTTCTTTGAGAATTTCATTAAAATAAATTTATAGAATGAAAATTTTAATTGCATGCTTTTCACTGTTTGTTATTATAATACCTTGCACTGCTGTTCTTTAGAGTGTCTACATTCTTATTAGTAATCTCTCCAGCACAGAACTCTACAATGGAAAAATCCGTAGTAGTTATATGCTGAAAGGATGAGACACATTAAATGTTTCCGTTTCTTCTTGTGTTTGTGTGAGTACTGTGTGAGTGCCACTGGCATAAATAAAAGGATGCTGGGAATAAAAATTACTAGAAAAAATTTGGTGATATGGATCAATTGTTTTGTTGTTTTGTTTTTGGCTTTTTTTCTGCTAAAAATTATATTTATTAACAGTTATTTGTTATCTCTGTGTGGCAAATAAGACTGTGGGCATGAATGATGGCTACAAGTTTTGGTGGTGTAACTTACATCTGCATAATTTATTGGATAATCTAGAGTTTTTCAAATGTATAAATCCTTATATGAGATACATTCCTAAGAAATACAAAGGTACTTTGTTATTTTTCTGTGTGTTTCAATTGAAGCAATCAAATCAACATTATTCATGTGTACTATTGATTACACAAGTGATGGTCAGTCAGTCAAAAGGTGAGTTGCCATCCATCACTTTTGACTGGAACAAAAATAACACAATTTATCTTTTGCAGATCAGAGGTTSTGAATCCATGATGCTATTTGAATGAGTTTTTCAGGGTTTTTGTTTTTTTATTTCCAGAAAGAGCATAAAGTAATGCTTAATTTTTTCTAATGAGTATCTAAACCCATATTTAAATTAATATTTAAATTTTTTGTCCATATATTGGCTGGCAAATTGCAGCAGAAATGAGAAAGAGAATGCAAACCACAAGCAGAGCTGACAAGGCAAAATAGGGTTGCCCTTCCACAGCAAACAAACAGGGAAGAAGTGCAGGTCCACTGATGATAACCAGGGTCAGCTACAGTCCAGAATGACCAGAAATGTTTTCAGTGATGTGACAGACCCAAGGTCAAGCCAGGAAACAAAGTCAGAAGGTGAGAATCAAGAAGGTACCTGGCCAGGCACAAAGACTTGTTTTGGATTGGCTTTTATGGATCAGGCAAGGATCAAGGGCAAGAACTGGAGCTTCCACATGGTAAAGCTCACACCAATCTGATCCAAGCATGACATAAAACCTGAATTTCAACACATCTGAGAGCTAAACACCTAGCTTGCAGAGTCATGTGTGACAGGTTGCAAAGCCTTTTGATACACTCAAGTCCTTGACAGCAGCTTCAAAAGAGCAGGATATTTTAATTTTAAATTATTTACATAGTGACCTAAAAAATTATATAGGATTTTTTAAAAAAATCCAGGTATACCCACACAACCTGTGGAAAGAGATAAGTTTGAGTTAAAGAATTGATAAGTGAAAAAAAATAAAAATCTTCAACAATTAATAAAAAAATTTAGTTGCAGAATTTTTATTTAGTTCTGCTTTATAATTTTGACTTTAATAATGTCTCTGTGCATCAGGTTTGAATGCATGAGGCTGCTAGGGAAAGAGCTACAGGGAGGTGATTTGAAATGAGAAATAATATTGCTGAAAGTTCTTTATAATATCAGTGAGAGGTTGAGAAGAAGACAACAAAAACASATACACCCTGGATTTTTAGGAGTGTTACAATCTCTGATCTTGTCCTGAAGGTTTGTATGGCATTCTTAATTTTACATCCGTGAGTGAACTGTTTCCATGATGGGAATAGCTATAATCATAGATTCTTATGAAGTATACCTGCAAGCTGAATCTGTGTCAACCTGCTGCGACGTCCACCAGGAGAAGAACCACCAGTTCTTCTCTCTTCAGATTTTGTCAGCCACACCAGTTCTTTTGTTCTCAAAGAAACTATGGGGAGCAAATGGTTTTGTTCAGTTGCACAATGTTTTGTCAGTTTATATGTTCCCCAGAACACAGGAACAAGTATAATCCTGATTTGTGTCAGATAAAGCCGAGTGGTTCTGAAATAGTGATACTTCTGCACAAGAATGAGAAGTTCTTAGCTGCACTGAACTCACAGGAGGAGGATTTGCTCCCCAGCAACATGTAATAATAGGTAAGGCATCTCCACTTAGTAACTTGAATATAAAAAGCTTTAATTTCTAATAAGATTTAATCACATATTTTAGTTTTTCATAACATATGAACTTATGAATCTTCAAGAAAAATATTTGAATACTTAAGTATATTCATCCAYGGCAATAACAGCTGTATGATGACCAACAACTGTGGATTCCCAATCTAAACCTAGTAATTGATACTAAAGATGTTACTTGGAGTGTTAAATTAGGGTAGGATCATGCTGACTGGGTTATGTGGGACTCAAAGGTGCATGCACTGATCACTGAAAAGCATGATATGCTCAGGCATGGACAGTAGCGTACCTGCTTTATATCAGTAGTCATGAAATGGATTCCATTCTGAGCTGCATTCAGGAATATTAATGTACAGCTGGGATGTACTAATAGGCCTCATCTGCCAGCTCCAGCTGTGAGCAGAGCTGACACGATTACTTGCCCTTGGTAGGCATGCCCAAATTTCCTTTAGTGTGTTAAGTCCTACCCTAGCATCTCATTGCAGTAAATTGAAAGAAACACACACTGTAAAGCATATTGATGGCTTTTGAACAGGGTCCTTTCATATCAGTATTTGCAACATTTTAAGTAATGTCTTACAAGCATGGGGATATTAATTTTTTTTTTCAACAGGAAGAGTGCTGCATGCATTTTTCTATGGATTAGCAGATATTGCTTTTTTAGAAGGCTGATTTGCATAAAAATTCCAGGCATGATAAAGCAGAAACTCAGAGAAATAAGGCTTACCTCCAACCCAATTTTTAACTTGTGATTACTTTAATTGCCATGGTCTGAACCATATCAGCTGACGGGGCCCAAAGCGACACTGAGCTCCTATGCCATTATATGCTTAGATAATCGTTCCACTTGGAATGAGACCTGGAATGGGAGAGGCAGACAAGCCTCAGGAAGGACTACAACGAGATTGAGTGAGTTCTCAGTAGGTATGTTGGGTGTTTCCATAGGACACGTGGTCTCTCTGTACTCACTGGGATTTCTGGAGGGAGAGATGATCTGCCTTACTGGCATGAATATGTATTCTGCATGCCTTTTCATTCCTTACTTYTCCCTTTCTCTCATCTGTTTCACTGTTTGCCTTACAGCTCAGTCATCACTGAGCTCCCTGAATATCAAATAATAACAAAATATGCAGCTAATATAAATAGATTCCTTTGTCTCCAGTCGAACAATAATAATTTCCACCAGCCAAAAATCTAATTTTTATTATCTGATTTATTTTATAACTGTATTTCACATTTTTAAAATAATTCCTCAACCAATATTTATTATTATGGAGAAATACACTTCTAAACTGGGAGTATCATTTCCCTGTGGTTCTTTTACAGTGGTTATAAAGCAAAAGTGAGAACCATGATTATATCATGCTGGAACACACATTTCACACATCGTAGATCTGTTGGTGCTTTTTAAAGGAGGCAAGAGAGTGGGGTTTTTTGTGGTTTGGTTTTTTGTTTTTTTTTTTTTTGAGTGCTCTTTCCATTTTGGTTAGAGAAAGTGAGAGTATTTAGAGCATTAACTTGTTTTTAATAAAAACTTGGCTAGTAGAATCTAATAAAATTCTCTTTTGTCATGACACAGGGTCTAAATTTTGAAAGGAAGTTAGTTACCTTTTTGTCATTAAAAGGTGTGTAGGAGTTAGGGGTAATTATGGAGTATCACCATCTTTGTCAGAATATTGGCCAATAGGTCAATTTTTTAGTGAGATGAGTAGTGAAAAAATAAGAAAAAGAACAGTATATTTTCAAGATTTTTCATCTTATGCTTTTAAAAATATATAAATATGCATGTAAATCATAGTATTTAGAGAGTTCAGATTGATTTTTTCCCTTACTTTGTCCCAAGTTCTGATTCCCTGTGGATTTTTTATTAAAAATCAGATTCTAGTTTTTATGCAACAGCATAATCTCTGCACAATACACCTAGGAACTGGAAGATCCAAGACCCATTCAGTCTACTTCAAAAGTGGTCAAAACCATASCTTCCATATTGCAAAACACCTGGACCAAGAATAGGAAGATCTCTATCCTCTCTTTGAATCCATTCTACAGTTAATTAAGCCAGAAAAAACAAAGTGCTACACTTTTTGATGGAATCCTGGCTGKCAGATATTATCATGCACACAGCTGACATTTTATCTATTATGGGACTACTGCTTTCGTTAGAAAACAGTAATTGAAAATAATTATTACTAGCAAGGGTTAAGTGTTATCTTTGAAAAAGATTTCAGGGGCATTTAACTTTATTATAAAAAAAACCCCACAGACCAAAACATAAGCATGTTCAGGCATTATTCTATATTCTGGACTGCGTTGATGATGCCACTGTGCCTATTCTGTYGGGGCCTATGCCCATTTTGCATATCTAACCATGAACCAAGAGACTGAATTTTCTATTGGTGCWGAGAGGAATTAAGATGATAGTTTATTTTCTTCTCCAAAGAAAAACTAGTTTTCTACCTTGTCTGAGCTGCTAATGAAGATATGATGCCGTTTTTAGAGGTCAGTGTAATGAAAAAAAAATTGCTTGTTTTAAACACTTTGTTCTACTTCATGGTGGATTTCCAGTGCAATCAGTGATCTCTGGTATTTGGCAAGTTAGGGAATGTTAAAGACAGACAGGAGTTATTTTTGTATTACYTCATGCATCTAAGGTAGAGATCTCATGCTTTGCAGCTAAAGAGATTGAGGGAATCACTAATAAACCTTTCTGATGACAGGTGAAGGGAAAGCGTGTCATATCAAGCTGTTCCTAAATCCATATAGTCTCACTGACCGCCCCCAAATTACAGAGACAATTTACTTCATATTATGATTATGTTTCTCCACCATATGCAGACTGATCATCTCCCAAACCTAATTCACTCCGAACTGAGGAAAAATAACCTCTTCCTGTAATACTGAACAATTGTTCCCCTATAAACTGAGGGTTTTAAAAAGTTCTTTCTGGTTGATTACAAAGTTTAGACACAAAGTTTAGCAGCTGCTTGTGTTTTCTTTCTAAAGGTTTATGTTGAGTCAAGTAATTTTTTTCCCTCTATTTATCCAGGCACTATATAATTAAATAGCAACCAGAATGTCTGGGGTGGATTTTTTTTTTCCCATGAACTAGCAATGTTTTCAGGGTAGGATTGAATTTATATTCTGTTCTATTCGGTGAAAACTTAATTTCAGTGTTTAGACATTAATTTTTAAAGTTTTTTTTTTTTTTTACTTGTATCTCTAAATGAAATAGCTGATAACATCCAGGTATTATCAGATGGCTGTCTTTTTAACCTATCAAACTTGCTCTATGGTCTATGGTAACTAGTGTTAGAGTATTGTGTGCAATGTGAGACAGTGATGAATTATTWAGTGATTTTATGAAGTGTATCTGTCTGCTTCCAGGCATTGTTGCAACCACCAAAATCTACTACTTCTGTCTTGAAAAATATTAATTTCAAAGGCAGTATTTAAAAAAAAAAGGACTTTTTTTTAGTAGATTGAGAGAATAGAAATATTTGTGTAATGACAAACRTTTCAAAGCCTTTAACAAAAACCCCACATTTTGTGCCTTTCTTTATATATCCAGTTTTCTTGTACTTATTGTCTTTAATCACAGGAATTTTTTTTCCTTGAAAATTCCTGCAATGGTTACATGTTAAGAAATGTGTAGCTTTACTTTTTTTTTTTAATTTTGTTACTGAAATTTCTTGGAATGAGGGTGTCCTGGTTTAGGGCAAATCTGGGAGGAGACCTCCCAAAATGGGCGGGGTGTCTCGCTCTGGGAAGCAAGCTGGGACTGCCCCTTCCCCCTACTGGTTCGGGAAAAAAACCTCCTTAGACATGAGTGGAAAAAACTATTTATTTAACAAAAAGAAAAGTGCTTACAAACCTAGAAATTAATAATATGAAACAATAAAATTGAGAGAGAGTCCTTGCCGTGGGAGCCTGGTTCGCTCCGTCTCAGTTCTTTTCCAGTGCTGGCAGATGCCGGCCTGGGCCCGGCCCGGTGCTCTCCCGGTGCTCCCCCGGTGCTCTCTCAGTCCGGTAGATCTCTCAGTCCAAGAACAGATTTAAACAGTCCCAAGAAAAAGGAAAAAAAAACAGTCCAGAGAACTTCTCTGCCCTAGCTAGCTAAAACTAACTAAAAAAAAGAAGATCTCTCACACGCCGTCTGTCCACTTCAGACAAAACCCTCCAGGAGGAAAAATGTGGAGGAGAGAGCTGCTTCTCTCAAAACAAACTTCGCACTTCTGTTTTCACCCCCTTCGCTCTAGGAACCAGTCTTAAAGCTACAGAACACAATATCTAACACAGACAGAACAGACGATTTGGGGATAGAAGCATCATACAGTCACCCTAGGACAGAGGGTTAGGTCTAGTTTAGTGGGTTCTGTCTCCACTGTGCAAAGCAGCCACTGGGAAGCAGGTATTTTCTTCAGTGGTACYGAGCCTCATGTAGCTGACTCCAAATGCCCAGTGTAATGGCTAGATCCTAGTTTTTTTAAGGAAACCTGTCAGAAGGACATTAATTTTTAGAAAAGGAAACAACTTTTATTGTCCTGACTCGGCGGACTTTTTCTAATTTGCAATGGACCAGATAATTTTCAGAATCAGTAACAAAKCTATATTTTGCATATTAACATTTGCTGCCTGTACTTTTTAGTATTCCAGCAGGGGTGAATCAAATAATAATTATTTTTTTGTTTATCCTGTCAAGGTCAAAAACTTSTGTGTTCTCATTAACAGAATGCAGAGCTGCTGATAGGGAAAACTGACACTGAGGAAAATATTCCAGGCATGTGAAAATCTTCCAGGGYTCAGAAAGGTCAGAGCTTCCTAAAGAAGGGTTTGAGGGACAATTGCATGCAACCATTGACTGCTCTATGAGTGAATATCCTCTTAAGTCTATTTGAAAAAGTTAGATGTATGAAAAATGTTTATTTAAACTGAAGATAGGCCAGAAGATTTGAATCAATGAAAGGAGAMACTGAGTCCCAGCATTASTTATTGACCCCTACTAAAGTCAGTTGTCAAAGTGACAAAAAGTGTTTTAAAAGATGTRRAAAAAACCTCCCACTCCCCAGAAAACCAAAACAAAATCAAAAATACCAAGTTATTCTTTGTTTAAAAAACCAAAATGCCTTTGTATTCATGAGGTTGCTTTGAACTTCTCCTAGATGATTGTCAGAGGCAAGTGGGAGGAAATCGAAAGGTCCCTGACTGGTACTGTCCTGTTGGGGTAATGGGTTCTGTTTCTATTCAAGATGCATTGTATGCAGCAATTTTTACTGCCTAACATAGCATCCACCACTAATATTAGGAAATTTATGTTTATACCCCAATGCCCTCAGCTGAAATKCAAGAGAGCTTTTTTACTCAAAGCTTTCTGTTCTCACTGCCAGTATTTAAAATGCTGAATAATCTCCAGAATCTATCTTTCTAGTTTTTATCTGAGTACTGTAAAAACAATGAAGAAACTTTGGACAGCAATACTTAAGTTCAGCAGTTAAAACACAGTTACAATCCACATGATAAAAAATTATCTGAGAAGGAACTAGTCCTCTCCCCTTTTCTTTGTCTCCTAACRTAGATCAGATTCCAATACCTCTTTCAACAACCACCACAAATTTAAAGATACAAATATAATTGCAGTTTGTTTGGTTATATTCTTGATGTTTCAGGTTGGAAATATCCTATCTGGTGTTATATTAATGTTAGGCATATTAAYATGATTTGCTCTTATTAAAATTTTTATTGCTTTTTGGTTTATTGACTGTGTGCACGTAAATTATCAGGCTTGTATTTTTCCCCAAAGTTTTTACAAAAATAGGTCAACCAAGTAAGGCCTAGTAATCTTTTGAATCTTTTAATACAATATGTGATGGGCTTGCTTGTGWTCCTTTAGAAAGCTTCAGTAAGTAACCTTGGATATTTTCTTGGCTTTTTCTCTAGGCCTGAGAACAGATACCCTAAACTTCCAACTTTCTCTATAAAAATGAAAAACCCGCAGAGTTTTTGGAGTGTTGATTTTTATTTGTCCTAATTAATCCTAAATTAATTCACTGCTTTGTCAGAAATATGGTTTAAAGATGTAAATTTTCAACACCACATAAATTTTTTTTGTTCTGTATTCTCAACATCAGTAAATATATAAGGGCAAGATTGCCTAAACTAAACTTTTCTCTAACAATAATATTAATGCAAAATACTCCTTCAAACAGTTTTCTAAGTCCTTCCTTGCTTTCAGTCAAAAGATTTCTAAAAGTCAATTTTAACTTAAACTTGTAGCTTGGAAACCTGAATTCATGTAGTCATTAGCATATATACTCACCTGGCAAAGAGTTAATAAAACTTTGCTGTTTTACATTCAAAATAAAGAACTGCAGGGCCAAATTATGCAGTGTTCAATCTGCTGTAGAGAAAGGAGTTATGTAGTGAGAAATTTTCAGATCAACTTTTGATGGGGAAAATGCTTTGCAAATATTTGAGGATTAGACACTGCCTAATAAGGTTATGCTTTATCTTAATAATTTTTCTTCATTCTTGTAATTCTGCACGGTCGTGTTCTTTTGCTTTGCTCAATCACTCTTTTTTATTTTTCTGTGATGTACCTTTTAGTATCATGCTATATTTGGTTGGGTTATGGATTGTGCCTCTGGTMATTATTTGTAAGACAAACAGCACACTGTTGTTGGTTAATAATTACAGGCATAGTTGTTTGCATTAGAAAGAAAGATTCCCAATATATGTTTTTTTAGCTAATATGAAGAAAAATTCATAATTATATAAAAAAGACAAGTGACTAAATTACAGGTTGATAGAGACTGAGACCTTTGCTATAATTGTATTAACAATATTAAAATATTCATTATACATTAACAACACTAATGTTATTGTACAAGTCAACTATAAATTCTAATTCATATGTACAGTGTGAAATTTGTTAATCAAGCAATAAAACTATTTCCAAATAATACTTGACAGAACTATATTAATAATGTCTGTTTGTATTAACCATACCAAGAAAAAATAAAGGCAGGTGCAAGTTCTCTAAACAATGCAAAAAATATGGATGTAGATAGGGCAGCTTTTATACAACCTTTTTGTTTAAGCAAAGCAAATGCTGCTTTTGCTAAAAATATTGTAGAGCCTTTAAACCATTGATCCAAAACATTTTTAGCAATWCTATTTCTGTCTCAGAGACATTTAGAAATTTTTACTTGCAGAACAMTTGCATCTCAGTAAGGCTGACTACCTTAGTTCTGGATCAAACAGGACATTTGTGGCTGAAACAGAATTTGGATTCCTCAAGTAGAAGAAATCACTCTCTGTAGCTATAACCCAACTTTTATTCAGTGTCACATAYCTATTTTCCTGTATCATTATTTTATATTCAACATTAAAAAGTGTAAAGAAATCAGCAGCCTTCAATACACAAATATTTAGCTCTAATATTTCTATTCAACTATTCGTTTTCTCTCTAATTAGTCCAGTGACAAGTAATTTTCATTTTCAAAAACAAACTTCGAAAAAGAGTGAAACCTCATAATGAAATGGCATAATGTGCCCTGGGATRGAATCTGAACCAGTAATTCTGGTTTAATTGAGGTTTAGTGTATCCAGAATTTGTCTGTATCATTGATGACTCTGACATTCAGCATGTCAGTGCAATGTTTTATGTGGTATTTAACCCACACTTAAAATAATACTAGYGATTATTACCCTCTTAACTGTTTTGAACTCGCAGGAATGGAAACTGCTTAATATTATTATTGACATGCAAATGAATTCATAATAGGGCTAMCACAGACCCTGCTTAATTAAAAATCTGAATCAAATGTAGTCTAAGATCCCAAGTAGGTAGCATAGAGRACATTCAATCACCTCTCATAAAAGGGCAAATAGTAAATAATTATGATATTCAAGAGTGAGTTAATATGGTCAGTTCCAGCTCCCAGTTCCAGGATGATCATACCTTTGATACAATAGTTCAATACTATATTTTTAAGTCCCCCATCTTTTTTTTTTGTCAAAATGCTACACKAAACCAACAAAAATGTTACCTTGACTTTGAAAAACAAGCAGTAGAAATGATGAATAAGTAATAGAAAAGTTATATTCCTGTGTCTTGTGGCAGAASAGGGAATTTTTAAAATTTAAGTCCACATAGAAACAAGATCACCTCATGTGACAAAAGATGAGATGGTGGGGAAAACAACTGTATTGCCTGGGCAGAGAGCATTTGGAGGAAGTCAGTAAAAAAACAAGAGGTTGTATGACCTTTGGAAAGAGGGGTAGGCAACTCAGGAAGTGTTTAAGGATGCTGTTAGGTCATGCAGAAAGAAAATTAGAGAGGSAAAAACTCACTTAAAACTTAACCTGGCCACTTCCGTAAAAGGTAACAAAAAATGTTTTTTCTACATTAGTAGCAAAAGGACAGACAAGGAAAACCCCCTGAGGATGATGCTAATTGACAGCAGACTGAACATGAGMCAGCAGTGTGCCCTGGTAGCCAAGAAGGCCTGGATCAGGAATAGYGTGGCCAGCAGGATGAGAGAAGGGATTCTTCTCCTGTACTCAGCAAYGGTGAGGCTGCACCTTGAGTGCTGTGTCCAGTTGTGGGCCTCTCAATTTTGGAAGAATATTGAGCTGCTGGAGCATGTCCAGAGAAGGGCAACAAGGCTAATGAATGATCTGGAGCACAAGTTCTATGAGGGGCCGCTGAGGGAGGTAAAGGTTATTTAGCCTGAGAAGARGAGGCTTGGGGATGACCTTATCACTGTCTAAAACTCCGTGAAAGGAGGGCTTTTGTCTCTTCTCCCTGGCAAACAGCAATAGGACAAGAGGACACAGTCTTAAGCTGCTCCAGGAGAGGTTTAATTTGGACATCAGGCAGAAGTCCTTCACAAGAAAGGGTGATTGGACCTTGGAATGACCTGCCCAAGGAGGTGGTGAAATCACATGTAGGTGTTTAAGACTGGATGTGGCACTCAGCACCATGGTCTAGATGACATGGTGGTGCTTTGTCACAGGTTGGACTCAGTGATCTCAAAGGTCTTTTCCAACCTAAATGATTCTGTGGTTCTGTAATTCTATAAATATTGTTGAGTTGACTTATTAATATGCTCATAGTTGTTGCTGCTACATCCTTTGTATTATGCATCAGATTCTGATTTATCTCTACTTCTTTCTATTTCCTCTGCTTTATTTGTATTAGTTAAATGAACTTTTTAATTTTCCCCTTTCATTTCCCCCCCATCTCATTCATTTGTGCTGACTACAACATTTTCCTGAGAGTTCAAGTCATAACTAACATTCAGTTACATCTAAAATGGAGTAAATAAACTCTTAGAAATATTATTCCCTAACACTMATAACTATTATAGCATTTATTTATTCTCTGTTTCTTATCTTGTATCTTTTTCTGTGTTYATCTTTCTGAAGATTTGTCTTTAATTCAATGCATGGACTGAAGTATAGTACCTTTGTAATTTATCTTTAGAAAGATCAAACTTTGCTYTTTCTCTATGTATAATCTAATTAAATTTTCTTTAAATTATTTAGAATTACTTCTCTGTCACCTCTGTCTAACAAGCTGCACTCTACCTTTTGTTTCATTTTAATTTTCTTGTCATTGTCATAGGTTTCCCCTGGCACCAGGCCAGTGCACCACATTTTTTAGCAACTGCTGTGGGATGTGATCAAGAACAGAGCAGAGCAGGCCCAAACCTTGAAGACAAAACAACATTTATTAAACTACAGATTAACAGAAGTGAAAACCCTCCAGAACATTTTTCTCCTCTTTCCCCCGGTTTCCAAACCCTTCTACACTCAAAACTTGTATACCCATACATTACTTACTTTACACCACTGGAAAAAAACTAATCTTCAATTCAGGAGAGAGAAGTCTCTCTTGCACCACAGACTTCCCAAAGGGAATGCACCGGGGTCCACCCCGTCTGTGCCTCCCTGTCACCCATGACACCACCCCAMAAAGAAGTCCGTCAGGGTAACACTCTTCTCCGTCCATATCTGGTGCTCTCACCACTGTCTATGGACCAAAACTGCACACAGGGCTCTTCAAGGATGTTCAACTCAATGCCAAAAAAACCAACACTTCAGTCTTCCCCATTTTCCCCTGGGGCCAAGGGTTCCAAGAACAGAGGTCTTCACCCATGAAGATAGAGGGCTCCACCACACCCTCTCCTTCACCCATGAAGACAGAGGGCTCCACCACACCCTCTTCTTCTCTTCTCTGTTCATGCTACTTCTTCCAATGGCAGTCACTGCCACAGTTTCTCGGCTTAAGCTTACAGCATCCACCCAAATCCAGTCTTAAAAGAGAATTTAAGTCTGTCTGTGGCTAATATTATGTGAGAAAAATCCAGCCTCACAGCCACTCCTCTTCACCTCTGCCCATCGAGGATTCTTCTCATCTTCCTGTAACATTTCAGTTCCAAGTTGTCTCTCTCTCTCTTAAACCACCATCCACGAGAAATAAATGTCTAGAAAAGGTCTCTTTCTGCTTAAGAGTTAAAAGTTCCCAGTTCCCAACCAGGCCGCCACCTCATTGGCACATCGGCATCTCCCCCACAGAAGTAGCTGGCACCCTCTCCATCTGCTTGACTCCCGCTCTCCGCTGCCAGCTGCTTCTGAAGTGCTGATATCTTTCTGGAGAGGGCCAGGGTAGAGAAGAATAGAATTGGGGAGGGCACCTCCACCCTTCCCTCTTTGATCTTCCCCCTCCCCCACCCTCCAGCCCTGCGAGCTGGAGGGGGAGGGCAGAGCAGTGCAGAGCAGTGCCTGGCTCACCTGCGGCCGGAAACGGGAGAGAGAGCTCCCCGGAAACTCTTGCTTAACTCCTTGTATTCTCAGAGGCGTGTCTAACCTCTTTTAACTACTTCCTGGGGCATTCCCCCCTCAAACCACGACAGTCATTTTCTTGTCATTTTGGAAAATTTTCTGCCCAAAACAGTGTCTATAATAAAATGCTGACCAGCATAGTTCAGCCATAGGTAACACTAACTATTGTTTTGCCTATTAAGATACAACCTGATCGATCACTGTTTGTCTATAGTCAATTAAATAGTACATACACAAAGATATACAATATTAAAAACTCTGTCATTCTTCAAGATTTAAAGCTGCCTTCAAAGTGCATAACCACATATATATTTTAAATACATGTCATATGATACAGACACTTTCAATTTACAAGGAAAAGAATATTTAATTTTCTCTCTAGTRGTTCTGGGACTTTAGCCTGAGCTCTGATAGCATAACTCTCTACACTGTTCCAGTATTAATGAAGATTAGGCATTTCTGCCTGTTTGATATTAAGTGTTCTCTGCTCTCTCCAAGTCTTTACTTCCATGAAATTTTTTGGCCCTCTACCAGAAAAAGCATTATTTTTCTGTTATGGGCAATGACATTTTGCTTTATGTAAGAAAAAATGGTAAACAGTTATMATGTATTTGGGAAGCTTAGCCATGTATTTGAGGGACAAACTGTTGCATTTCTCTGGGAAATGGCTTCTCCCCCTCTCAGAGACCCCTAGAATTTGTGAACATATATCTTGACCCTTCACTTCTTCCCCGACCCTATTGGCTTATGTCCAGCTGTCCCCTCCTCTGGACAAATCTTACATAAGGCCCTGTTCTCCTTTGTTCTCTTTCTTCTCTCCTCGGACCATTCAAAGAATAAACATCTCAGACAACTTTGGGGGAGAGCCTCTTTTGGTAATCCTTTGTCCTACCTCTGAAATATTCCCTCCTAAGCCCCTTGAGATCTGAGCTGGCCTAGGAGTTTTGGGAGGATGCTGGGGGGAATCATTTTCAACAAACTATCTCATATTGCTTACACCACCCTGTCTATGATCAAGTGAGTCTTACAAAAAATGGCATAAATTATTTACTTMCTCCTTTACTTTTCATTTCCCTTCAGTTTTTCAGTACCAGAAGGCAGGGAAAATGGCTTTGTGGACTGGCCTTAGCCCTGGACTGCTTTCCATCTGTCYCACCTTTCCTCAGTGCTGACACATTTGGCTGCAGGCAAATGTGGAGCTCTCTGTCTGCGGTTTGGTGTGTCTAATGTTAAAAAGAACAATATAATTATTCAAGGCTTCAGAACTGAAGAGCTGATTTTTAATCAAAGCTCYTGATTGCTTTCCTAAAAATAGCTTTGTAGATGTACCCTTTCTAGTTTTGTTTTWTAAGGCTAATGGAAAAGGAGCTGCTTCAGAGGGTGTATAAGACATGATCAGGATTATTCTTATTTAGCACTCTGGGTTTGCTTAGAGGGACAAGTAGTGCTTTCACTCCTTTCACTCTTATTGTTCATATATTTTAATCTAAATAATTGGATTAAAGTTTCTCAAACTTGAGTGGAGAGAGCTGAACACAACTGCCCTACCTGCACAGCTGCTAGATATTTTTTTCCCTTTTCCTCCTCCTCTGACCATTCCATCTGCTATGTGTGTTTGGACAGGAAGAGTGTGCTTCTGTCCTCTCTCTGCTTACACGTTTTCCTGGGATGTGAGACATGCAGCTTCACAGCCTGGGCATAGCACAGATCTTGTGCCTTCTACATTCTGAATGACTGTGTGTTTTAGCATCACCAGCTTTGACTGATGTGCTGGAGCTCCCAAAACAAGAAAGACATGGACCTAGAGAATAAGTCCAAAGCAGGGCAGCAATGTTGTTCACCGGACTGGAACACCTCTCTTGTGGAGGCAGGCTGAGAGGTTTGGGCTGTTCAGCCTAGAGAAGAGAAGGCTTGGGGGAGAGCTAAGACCAAACTTCCAATACCTAAAGRCAGCCTACAAGGTTGGAGAGGGCCTTTTTACAAGGACATGTAGGAATTGGACAAAGTGGAGCAGCCTTAAGCTGAAAGAGGGCAGGTTTAGATTATGTATTTGGAAAAAATTATTTACTTATGAGGTTGATGAGGTGCTGTAACAAGTTGTCCAGAGAGAGAGCTGTGCTCCATCCCTGGAGGTGGTCAAGGCCAGGTTGGATGGGGCTCTGAGTTAACCTGGYCTTGTGGAAGATGTCCCYGCCCATTTTTAAGGTCCCTTCCAACAGAAACCATTCTATGATTCTATGATTCAACAAAAAGAAAGTGCCCACTAAAAATAAATTACATTTTTGTAGAGAACAATCCTGACACCATGGGCTGAACCTTTCTTAACTCTTCCTTGTGGATATATACGGACTTTATGCGGGAGCTTGGCTCTGGTTCTATTTTGAGTTTCTAACAGTTTTTTGAAGTTCAGGTCTGGAAACATGACATGTGAGAATGAGTGAAAAATTTGATTGATAAGATCACTTAAGAAAGCTCAGGTTCATGACAGAACATGTATTTAGGAAGCATTAATGGACCATTTAAAGCCAATTGATATTTCCAGTTAATCACYTTTTGATTTTATTTTGGTAATTGAAGCAATTTTATTTTGGTAAAATGTTCCAGGCCCATAAGTATGGGAATTGTATGTGATATGTCTGTCAGAAATAAATGTTTAAAGTTTATATTTGATTATGTCAGCATTTTTTTCCACAACAGTATTTGATTTTCTTACAATATTTACTTTTGCCCAAACCTTGCTTTTTTTGCTCTGCAAAATGACATCTCCTTGATTTATTTTATTATCACATTTTCAAGAGTTATCAAGCAGTTCAATGATTACATTAATTTTTCATAACCTCACTTTCACTTTCAAGCATATTGCTTGTCAACATAATTACTTTTTATAATCAAATGAAAATATTTACATATACTTTAAGAATCACCTGTATCTCAACCTAATTTACTTTTAAAAATTTAAATCTAATCACAAATTGCATTTCAGAAATTAGAGATGTCACATTTTTATTTGCTTAAATGACAGAATTTTATGGGAAGATATTTGATAGTTAGCACAATTTAAACCAATGCAGGTAATGTGCAAATTGGAAATAAAAGGAACAGGTGTCCAGAATTTTAATTAACAAGTATAAAGTATAAAAGTATAAAAATAAGTATAAAAGTATAAAAGTATAAAAATAAGTAATATACCAATTTTTAAATATTCAATGAAAATAATAAAAACTTGGATTTCCTCTAAAATCCAAGGGGAAAGAAAAATTTTTAAAGAGAAGAAAGAATAAAAGTAATTCCATATGGTAAAATGATCAGGTTCYAGTTAACTTAGTTTGGCACTGTGGCAGACTGGCCTTTGCTATCTGCCAGGTGCCCACCAAGGTGCCCTATCCATCTTCTCAGAAGAATGGGAGAGAAAGTATTATGGGTGGAGATAGACAGGGAGATCACTCACTGTGAGAGACWGAAATGTTATGGTTAGTAGCTTAAATATTTTTAGGAAGGACTTTTTCCCATTATGGTAAAACTGTATTGTGGGAGACCAGAGTATCCCTCTGGGTCTCCTGGATGGGCAGCAGCCAGGAYGGGGGGGCTGGTCCTCCTCTGCCTGTGTGAGAGACAGCAGTGACTTTGATCTGACACCATGGAAAAGGCTGTCAGAGCTGYCTGAGGATTTGAATGAYAYGAGGGTTTGATTGGTGTGTTTTTTTATTATATCACTSGGTGAGAAAGTAGGGGATTTAGATTTTTCTGTATAGGTAAAATGGGAACAAGATGGAGGCAGATCAATGTGATAAAGTCACATTTTCCTGTCCTTCTGTTCCTCTTCCTTTTTGCAAAGGGTGATGGGTTTTTAGGATTGGGTAAAGGTGTGATTCGCCTGTGTGACATGGATTTTACTTATTGGATTTTAGAGGAAAACARTGTTAACGTAGTTTAGAATATAAAAACCCAGGTGCTGTTTGTGGCYGGRGAGAATTCACTTTTCCAGSTTCTTGTTAAYATCATGCTGGACTGACTGAACCTAGAGGTAAGATTTCTAAAATAAACACCTTCAAACTGCAACCTGAAAGCTCTCTGATTCCTTCTTCCAAGCACGGGCAGTGAGAAAACAGCCGTTCACCACCATCCGGGGTTATCTCAGAAGAGATATCCCGGCACTGTATAAAGAAGCTGTGACCACCAAAGCACAACCYTCCCTGAATATGCCTCTTGAGGGGAACTCTGGACTGTGAGCTAAGCTGGCTAAGGCAACTTGAGCCAGGATGAAGGTGACACTACTGTGCAACTATCACAGGTCTAGGGAGAAGGCAACAAAATWGGGGGAGAAGAATGTATCCACAAAGAAAGCCAAACCCAGCAGCTGACCTGAAAATCAGTCCTGGCTGATTAATTGCCATTTAGATACATTTAGATTGATGTAATTTAATTAGCCAAAACTGTATCTTGAACTATGAGTCCAATAGGATCATAAGACTCCCTGGAAGAAAGATAATAYATATCATGATTTTAAGTATTTCCAGAAATTTATTTTACAAATGATGACAMTAAGTTCTCTTGTAACAGGCCAGAGCTCCTCAGGCATCAAAGATTTCTCCTACTTTATGGCAGTCCAAGAGAAACTTCTTGTATAAGAAAAGGATATGCATTACCAAATTAATTCAGGACTGCACTTTTGATAGCAGGAAATGCAAATTTAAATGGATTTTTTCCCTTGCTGGCACCTTTACAATAAATTCGGGAAATCTTGAAGTTGTGAATGATTCTGTGAAATGAAATTTTCAACTATAACTTATTGCATATGGAAGCAGTAGTGACACAGAAGAAAAAGAATGATACAAGGACTCAGACTAGACATGAAGAGTCTGGGAACACTCAGAAACCAAAGTCAACCCTTATATTTTTTTATGGAGTTGAAATAYTTTTACTGCTAAAACCCAGGTAGAAGTTGCAAAAGCCTCAAACCCAAATATATAATACTTTGGCTAATACCCTGGATATAGCAGCTTCTGAAGGTGCAGACAGTTCTAACATAACAACTTAACTGAAGTGATACCAGGCTGATAGAAGCTAAGCTACAACCAAACAGACAAGGCAGTAAAAAGAGCTTATGTTTTGTCAATAATAACAGAAGTGTGGCTAGTACAGCAGCAACGTGAAGTAGGCACTTCCAGTCAAGCATGAAAAACAAAATGAAAAAGAGCAGCTTGTCAGAGGGGTAGAAAGAGGAGAAGAGCAAAACAAGACAAATAGATGAACAGAGGCAAATATGTTTCACTTCACATGTTTGTTTCCTTGCACACTGAGATTTGCTTCAGCATTGTCTGAGTGCCTAATTAGCTAGATCTGTAAGCATGTGGTGCTTTGAAATTCATGAGTTACGGCAAGATATGCTGCGGCATTAAGAATGTTTTTTCCTATTTTTGTTCATGTAGCATTGGGAGGATTAATACAAGCACRGGAAGAGCATCTCTATTTAAAATAGTGAGAAAGTAGTTGGCCAAGTTTTTAAGGTAATTAGGCACTGAAAGATACAGAATGTGCCTATTGTATTTTTCACAAGCTCATAAACATCAATAATATCTCCAGAGATCTGACAAAACTTGAAATCTGGCTGATTGTAGACATTATGTATGTGGGGATTAGTGGAAAAACAAATGTAAAATTTGTTTTAATATCTTTTGCATTTTCTTTAAGGAAACATTTTAAACAGAGCCATTTTGGACTTCAGTTTTTGCTCTGTAAATAMATAAGCATGCAAAAGAAATTTGAATACTTTGAGGAGATGTTGAATTTAATACTTTGAGGAGAACCATATTTACAAAGTAGACAAAATTTTTGATAAAACAACTGACAATGAAAATTACAGTCTTTTAGAAATTAACCTGTACTTCACGTCAAAATTTAAACTGTAATTTGTTTTGATTCTTGCACTGTAATAATTGAAAAGTACTATAATCTCYTTGGGAACCTGTGTGATGTTCATTTGAAGGTCACTATCTCATCTGAGATTGATAAAAAATTTATTCTCATCCAAAACTTTCTTGAAGGTTTTAGACAGTACATTGGTGTTACTTTTATATTGACCAGTACCTTCTGTTCTGGATCAYTGCTCACTTGGATGTACATTAATCATCTCACTGAAGCTTCTGTAAACAGAACTTATGCTATTAAAATGTAAAACTAAGAAAGAACTTAATTATTTTAAAATTGGTGGTGAAATCTGAAGATACAGAAATTGAGTTCTTGTCCTCTGAGAAGCTACTCTTTTTTATATTGCTTTACATGCTTGACTGAAAATGATTCTTTGCATTGCTATCATACTATTCCTGCTTCTGTTACTATTGGGAGGAAAAATAGACTCTAAAAAGAGTGCCTTGCCTGTTTGATCATAGCTTAAGTTTTACCATTCTAGTATCATTACAACTGAGCTACTGCAGTAGAACTATTTTGATCTTCAGAAGCCACTGCATCCAGAGTCAATGACAAGGTCAGTGAAGCCACTACATTTAGATTTGCTCACTGAAGACAGAGCAAAAAGAAATGTAATTTGCCGAGTAATTACTTCTGACTATGATTTGGCTGCAGACTTTCTCCTGTGTATTCTTCTGTTATCCGATTGCCAAATCAACCAAGTTCTTGTAGCAACAAACACAGCAACCCAAAACTCACATATTTGTCATTTTTCATTCTCCAGCTGCTCAGATTTAATACTACTTCAATACAGAATCACAGAATCACAGAATCACAGAATTTCTAGGTTGGAAGAGACCTTTAAGATCATTGAGTCCAACCGATGTTCTAACATCYCAATTAGATTATGACACCAAGTGCCACATCCAGTCTTTTTTTAAACACRTCCAGGGATGGTGACTCCACCACCTTCCTGGGCAGATGATTCCAGTATTTKACYACTCTTTYCATGAAAAACTTCCTCCTTTGAAATGAACTTCAGTGCAATCTGCACATTTTCAAACTGATATATATAGGATATTAACAGAAATCTGAATTTCTTTGTGTTATACCATGCCACCTGTTATTTGCTTTCCTCACATTTTTCGGATAAGGATATTATGGAATGTATTTCCCAGAAAGGTGGATTAGGTTGCAAAGAAGAAATTTATGCCTCAGATGCAGACACAAAGGCTTGCTTTTGTATTACTCTGGGAATCCAAGGGTTAAGTGTATGAAGTTCTAGAACCATTAATTATACATATTTGTGTGGACAAAGCAAATGAATGTTGTTCTTCCACCTTGATGGACATTACATATGACATTGAATTAAAATCTTGGTAAGAATAGTGTGAATATAGTGATGAAAAAATATATCTGCCATGCTATAGGAAATCTGAGAATTCCCCTTTCAGGCTGCTTACAGGAAAGGACAAAAGGTGATTTGTGCTAGTAAATACCACTCTCTTATACAACTAAATGTCGTGACTTTTTCTCCAAAGAAACCAGTAAGATTTCTTGACCATTTAATATAATACAATTATTCAAATAAAACTAAAAGAAAATGCAGGTTGAGCACAAAGTATAAAAATTAAAACAAAAAAAAATCCAAACTAACAAGCAACCAAACCAACCAACCAACCAATCCCACTCCCTCCCACCCCCAAAGCCCAAACAAAAAAACCCCAAAATTAAAGCAAATAAAAAACCAACAAAAAGAGTGAAGCAAAATTAGCAAGCTATGCAATGTACTTGCACTCTGGAGTTACATTACCATGCTTTCCCCATAATTAATTAATGATATTTAATTATTTGCAATGATTCCTTTATTTTCTCTCTTCCCAGCAGAATGCTAGTGGGAATATGCAGAAAATTTCAACATGAGCGACTTACTGCATAAAAAGCCCTTTCTTTTTTTTTTTTTTTAACTGGTAGATCTTAGTGTTATTTGTAGCTGAATGCTTTTAAAGGAAGTACAATCACAGGTTCTCCCATTCCCCCAAGAGAGAATCATAGCTGGCAGTGACCTTGTGGATGACAGTACATTTATATCATAAGGAAACAGAGTTTATAATGGGAAGGAGGCTGCTGTTGCATAAGGCCTCATTTAATTTTGGTGGAAACTATAGTGTACTTCAGTGCTCAACTTAAACATGCTCTCTTTTTGCTTTTTACTCAACTTCACACTCAGATTAGTTACCACAGAAACACAAAATGGGAAGGGACCACAGTGCGTCATCTGGTCCAACATCAATTCTCAAGCAGGGTCATTCTGCAGCACTTTGCATGGAATTGTGTCCAGATGGTTCTTGAATATTCCCAGAGAGGAATCCACTATCTCTTTGGTCAATTTGTTCCATTGCTTGGTCACCTGCAAAGTAAAGAARCTCCTCTTCATGTTGGGCTGTAACATCCCGTGCATTAGCTTCTGCCTTTGCCTCTTGTCCTATTGCTTGGAGCCCACACCATTGCCTGGCTCCATCCTCTTGACACTCTCCCTTCTGATACTTATAGATTTTGAATGGTTCCCTCTGAGTCATCTCTTCCAAATGCTGAACTGGCATAGCTCTCTGTCAGCTTTTCCTTGTAACRGAAATGATTCCGTCCCTTAATCATCTTTKTTACCCTCCACATGACCTGTACCAGGAGCTCCAASTGTCTCTCTGCCYGAGGAGCTCAGAACTGGAAAAAGCAGTCCAGAGCTCGCCTCACTGGGGCTGAGCAGAGGGGCAGCACCACCTCCTTCAATTTGCTGGCAATGGTCTTCTTAAAGTACCCCAGGACACCACTGGCCTTCTTGGCCACTGTTGGCCCATGGACAGCTTCTTGTCCATGAGGATCCCCAGGTTCTTCTCCACAAGCTGCTTTCCAGCAGWTCCRTCTCCAGGCTGTAGCAGTGCATGGAGTTAYTCCTYCCCAGGTGCAATATCCTGCATTTCCCTTTGCTGAATTTCAGACAGTTCCTCTACTCTTTTCTCCAACCTGTCAAGGTCCTTCTGAAGGGCTGCACAGCACCCTGATRGATTGGCCACTCCTCCCAAATTTGTGTCATCAGTGAATTCGCTGAGGATCCTCCAAGTCATTARGGCTTGGGCCCAGTGTTTAACCTTGGGGGACACCACTAAACACAGCCCTCTAACTAAACTCCGTGGCGTTTTGGGTGTCTATGTGKAGCGTTATTTAGCCCATAAGTAGTCCTGAAAACATGGCAAAAAATTTACTGAGGTATAGATAAACATTTGATATCTTTTCTCCAATCAGGGTGCTTGCAGAGCATCTTGTCAGGAGTATTAAGACTTACTCCCCTCTAGTGAGCAAAGGCAGCAATTGCACTTTTTAGTGTAGCTTTTACATTGTGATGATGTAATTCTCTTCTGAATTCTTTGTAAGGCTACCTCTTGCTCAGTTTCTCCACTTATCTGGAACTTTCCTGAACTTTCTTTCACTGGTGTAGGTGGTGTTACTAATTATCTTATKTTAGACTCTATCTCAGCTTTGAAAMTTAATGTATTTCATGTGTGAACTATTTTGTGACTAATGGTTCACACCATTATTTCTTGTGAACATATGTTGTTTGTTTGTTGTATGGTGTGGACAGAATATTGAGTAGTTATTTGTTCCTGATTGAATAAAAATTAATGGGGGTCTTTTTAGACYTTTTTTCCAKGGAGACARTGTTTCTATCCAGTTRTTCAAGAGTGAACTTTCACCACAGATACAATGTGATGATGAATAGAGGGATTAAAATATTTTGTTGACTTAAAAAAAATATACTATAATATCACAGTTTAAAATAAAGTCTATTTCTGTATCAGTTACTGAAAAAAATGTAAACACATGGTATTTCAGAGGACATTCTGATTCTAGAATTTATAGATGAGAAGGTTATAACTTTTATAATAAAAATAAAAGGGTTGTAACATGATCTGGAAACTTGTGACTGTATTTACATCTGGGTTTTGGTTCAGTAGCAAATAAAATTGTTTTAAAGAAAATTGTTATGCTTGCTGAAGATTTTATGATTTTCAGAACTGCTTCAAAGATTGGATTGCAAAGAAGATATTTTGCAAAGGAAACTGAACTAGGATGCCTGCTTCACATGGATGAATGTACTTCCACCCCATTAAGACAGGTTTGGTCCTTCAGACAGCTTCAAATCAGTTRCATGGGGAGGACTGTTTATCCATGGAGACAGGGTATATCTTGTCTGAAACAAAACACTGAAACAATGTAAAATGTAGATCTAGGGCTTTCAGCACTAACCAAGCTATTGATCCCACTGCCCTGAATAACTTAATAATATGCTGTGCTATGGTACAGAACAGCTCTTCAGAGCAAATATTGTTCCTGAATGCCAGGACTTGGAACAGCTAAGGATTTAAAACACTCAGGTGACAACTTTGTAATGAAATATGATAATGGCAGCATTTGAATAAAGAAAAATTCTGAGATCATCCATTTTGTTGATAGCAAATTGGAGGTTATTTGTGCAACCTCTTGTCTGATGAGGTGAGRGAATAATTATAATGATTATGCAACCAAGAATAAATTCAACCSTCTCCCATATGTTGTGCAAGTAAGCAAGAGAAAAAAATAAGTGAGGAACTAATGAAGAAGATAAATGTAAGTATTTTGCTGGTGCTAGACACTTTTGGAGATATGGAAGCATGTGGATATTGCCTTCCTTATGTTCATTCTATTTTATCATAATTCTAGAATGYATGCTACCAAGTTACCCACTCCATGGCAAAAGAGATAACTATAAATGTCTAAACATTCACACTTTCAATGTAAGCAAGTTCTGAAGTCCTTGTTCATTTGTAGTTAGACAGTTCCCTGACTTAAATAGCAGTCCTGAATGCAAGGACAGGGATCTGGTCCCAAGGATTACTTTGCATTTTAAAGCTTGAACAAAACTCTGAGTCAAGCCCTAACATRCATCTCAAATAATTTGTATCAGAAGTGTAAAGTAACCTGGATAACCTTGTTGTTTGATCACTGAAATTTGACAACCCCTTTATAGTCAGCTCAAGAAGGATATGCTATATCCTTGCTGACAATGCAGCTCCAATAAAAATTATGAATTAGCCTAGAGAAGGTTAACAAAAATAATTCACTAATTGTCATGATAAGAAAAACAAAAGGCATCAAATGAAATCATAATCCAATGAATTGAAAGGTCACTAAAATGAAGAGATCATTACCTTAGGCATCTCAGACATTTAAGAGAACTAATATGTCCTCAAAAGCGCATAAAAAATTTCCCTTAAGAAMTGATAAATAATTCTGAATGTATAATCAGTGATTTTTCTGCATTATTTCTATTTGAAATCAAATCACAAAACTTTGTAATGTTTTGTTAGATGGAATAAATTAATGTCAGGTGATGGCCAGAATCCATAGCCGTCGTTTGATCACAGATTTTCTGTCATCTGAGAGAGTTTACCCAGTAGACATGGGATTAAATATTAACTTATTTATTTACTACAAAATGAATGAATTGTCAGTAACTTCCCATTTTTAGCAAATGAACAAACCCACACAATTAATACTAAGACTAATACATAATTAATCAGTGTAGCTGAAGAGGTAGCTTAACTGCTTTTTATCTCTGGGCAGAAATCCAGCATCTCCACAGTAATTCACTTCAGACTAATAGACAGTATCTCTTTAAACATACTTAACCTTGCCCTTACTACAGAATGCAAGCCTAATGTTGGCTTGTCCTTTGAAATACAGCACCATGCATTTGTAACAAGAACAAGAACTTATTTTTCTACCAAAAGCAGCAGAAGGAAGACCACAGTGCTAAGAAGTAGAACAAAGGATGTAAACATTCATGTATACCATCAGATTTTTTTCTGATAAAAATGGAAAATCTTCAGGAGAGCTCCTTATTTGGACTGTCAGCTTTGTAACTGATAAAAAGCACCACATTAAGTATCTCTTAGATATCTCTTGAAAGGAATGCTTAGATACTGTTTTATTGACAAATGATCAATGGAAACATGGCCAGCAGGTTTAGGGAAGTAAATGTGCCTCTCTGCTTGGGTGAAACCCCACCTGAGTGCAGTATCCACCCCTAGGGTCCCCAGCACAGGAGGGACATAGACCAGTTGGAGTAATCCCARAGGAGGGCCATCAAGATGATYAGAGGGATGGAGCACCTCTCCTACAAAGACAGAATGAAAGAACTGGGGGTTTTCATTCTGGAGAAAAGAAAGCTTCATTGTGACCAAATCGCAGCTTTCCAGACCTGAACAGCATCTGCAAGAAAGGAAGAGAAAGACTAATTGCAGGTGCATATAGAGACAGGATGTGGGGGAATTGAAAGAGAGTGGGTTCAGATTAGATATTAGGAAGAAATTCTTTATTGTGAGGGTAGTGAGGYATCAGAACTGATTTTCCAGAGAAGCTGTGGAYGCCCCATCCCTTGAACTGYTAAAAATCAAGTTGGATGAAGCTTTGAGCAGTCTGGTCTAGGTAAAGGTGTCTCTGCCCATGTCAGGGGGATTGGAACTACATGCTCTTTAAGRTCCCTTCCAACCCRGGCCATTYTATGATRAKCCGATTRAAAARGATTSAAGTTTTACTTCCTGAACATTRCAAACATATTCTGGTAACTCTCCTCATTCAGTATTGCTCCTCCTTTTACTTCTACCAGAAGTTAAATTTTCCACATTCCTGCTCTCAGCTCTTTCTTTTTTCCTCAGAAGATCACATACACTCACAGATGCGCACAAAAATGCTCCAGCCATTGTTAGCTGAGAAAGCTATTTTTGGCATAGAAATTTTTGGGACAAATTTGGATGCAACATTAAGTGTGAGGGCTAAGCAGACTGCAGCCACTGCAGAGCTGCAACAGATATGCTAACACCCTGTGTAAAAGTGGTTCTCAAAGCCCTTCATCCCTGTGTGTTTCTTTCTCTCTTTCATTCCTTGCTAAATCTGCTCTTTTGAAGCTGGAAGGCTTCAAATGCCCATAGTAATTCAGGCAAGAGGAAATTATTGAAACTGTAAGGAAAGAACTTCTAGAGAGGACAGATTGTCCAGTGGTTTCTATACTAAAATGCCATTATGGCAATTTGGATTAAAATTTGTTTTCTACTRCAGCCTCCCTCAGATTTTAAACAATCGGTGGAACTAATAATGCAAATAGGTTTCTAATGGAAAACATTGCTGTGACACACGCAGGTAACAAGCTGTAGAACTTATATGTGTCTTCAATTGGAGATTCATTTTCTAATATATCTGTACTCATAAAAACGGGACATTTCTGATATCTGACTCATACTTACAGAAGAAATTAATGTCCAAAAGAACCTATTTTGTCCAAACAGTCTTTGTTACTTCTTAAAGAASAGAGGCCCAAGCCTGTGCTTAGAAGGACTGTATTTTGTCTTGTACAATATGGGTTATTTTATTTTTCTTTCACAAATCTTCCTAGTCAAAGCATAATTAAACAAAAAATGTATTTTGACATATTTTAAAATTAACATAAATTTCAGTCCATAGTCGTTTTCCTAAAATTTTTATTAAAATTTCTAAGAAATCATTGAACACAGAAGAAATCACACTAATAAKATCTGCTATTTTTCAAACCTGGTTGATTAATGTCTCAGCATACACAGTGTTTGTAAAACATATGAGTAACATTGACAGCTTGAATATATGTATACAAAAATTTGCAGAATTTCACGCAGCTCCTAAATCATTCTGCTAGCTGCAAAACTCTTAGTTCCATTGTAAACTAGCAAGTCAGGGATGAATTGAAAAATTATTGGCTGAATTCCATTAATTTCAATAGTCCAAAGGTCTTCTTAAGTTGTTGACAACAGCATCCCTCCTGTTTATTAGCTTATTTTAAATTTTAGTTTTATTCCATGTAAGTAGTGTATGTGTTTTATTTGGGGCTATTTGGCAGATCTTCACTGATAAACAGATAACATATAATTATTTGTGCAGATTGTGAACCATGAATTTAAGGTGGATTAGTGCTGTTCCATTGGAAATGTGTCAATAAACACTGATCATGCACTTAGCGTCTCAAAAAAGGTTCATAGCTATAATTGTCTCATTGCAATTGCAATAGAGAAAACCAGGACCTTCCATTGCTCTGAGCTGTAAAGACACACAGCTAACAAATTAGAATYACAATTCCAAAGTCATATTTTTTCTCTCTTAACTTTTCTCAACCTTCCAGTTTCTATTGAGCTTCTCRGAGTAATGTTAAAAGATGCAGATATGGTAACTTTTCCTTAGTAATGTCCTTTCCCATAATGAGTGTACATTATTAGGACATTTTCCTCTCCTGGGAAACTTTTCATTTGATTTAACACTCACATATAAACCATTTTATGAATAATGTATTTGGAGCTAGATCCCCAAACACAGTTAAGAAAGCAAGTAATAAAGAGAGTCTGTTTCTGAGAGTGTGCAAAAGTACTCCATAAAATCATGTC
The DNA here is from genome assembly GCA_902810485.1 of Alauda arvensis. NCBI lineage: Eukaryota > Metazoa > Chordata > Aves > Passeriformes > Alaudidae > Alauda > Alauda arvensis. The sequence continues at coordinate 2,365,154 of CADDXX010000082.1, forward strand.
CCCTATGTTGCTGTAAATATGTTCCCAGCTGGCAACCTCTGTCCAAAATGCAGGTGGAATATCGTTTCTGCCACTGTTAAGCAATAGCCAACAGAGCTGCTAGGTAAAAACCTTAAAGGGGCATGACAGATTGCTCAGTTCTCCGTGTAGAGAATAATGTAATGTGCTGTGAGACATTTCACACAATGCCTCCCGCTGCTCCATCTGGGCTGCTGAGCACCGGCGGTTCACTCRGCTGTGTACAAGTCAAATATGAAGGCAATTCCTGACAGCAGGAATATTTTTTTTAATGAATAGRTGCACACTAAGGAATGCAAGCAGCATCATATTTCAGTCCCTAATTATTCATTTAAATGTTAAGCTGAATTTCCTTTTCAACTCATGAGGCAGTTAGAAACCTAGGAGGGCTCACTGAACTTACAACAAAACTTTCATAGGGAAAATGATGATGATAAGTAAGTCAAGCTAGTAAAAGATCTGAAATAGGATACTTTCTATAAATCTATAGATTTCTTATAGATTGATTTAATGCATAATCATAATTAGCTACATTATTCTCCTGTGATAAAACCCAAAAAGATTCAACCTGTTTTTTCCTTCCTMGAGTTACAAGTAAAAGGACTTTCACTGTAATCTTGTCTTCTTCAGTTATAGTGAACAGAAAGTAATAAAAGCAAATACATTTATTTAAGTATGCTAATGATGGTTGTAGAAAGGTAGGAACTAGAATTTTTTAGGCTGTTGCCTGTGACCTCCAGTAGCATATATAAATACTAAAGACTCTGAACTTACAAGCAAAGCCCTTATTTATGACAAGGACGGATCTGTCTGGAAGAGGACCCAAGAATTCATACTTTGAATTTTAGATACATTTAATGGGAAAAAAAGAGGTTTATGTATAAAAATCACCTCTCATCTTTTTTGATTTTTTTTACTAAGAATCTTACCTTTTTGCTTTTTTTGACCTCTGCCTTGTTCATAAACCCACCTGGCTTTCTTCATAGTTACTCAATGACTTCTCAGTTTCTTTAAATTACGTCTAGTGTCCTGTATAATAAATCTAATGCTTRCTCATCTTGACAAATATCTCTTCTAACTCATGTGTGCATTTGCTTTCTCAATCTCTTGTCACATGAGAGTTAATCATACTAAGTTTGGAGCAGCAGATTTAATCAGAATGTCACATGGTACATTAGATCATGAGCTTTTTTTTTTTTATTTTCATTATAGACCTGATAGCAAGAGACTGGTGGTATCATTTTGGATGTACAGGTCTTCTGCCTTGAACCATTTCATTTGAACTTCYATGTCTCCGTGAATCCAGAATTCTGTCAAGAGCTTCTCTTCCTGCGAATATATCAAATAATTCTGGTTGGGTTTTTTTCTTCAGCTATTCACATGAGTTACTTTATTTCAGTGTGATTTAAAGTGATTATACACTTGAATTCTACTCAGTAGAAAATAATTGTTTCGGAAATGAAAGCAAAGCCTGACTACACAAATCTGCATTTTCTACCTTCTCTCCCACTTTCCTCTTGATAATTTATAAACTACCAAAACACCCGTGGTTTATGGAGGAAACAGGAGTTAAAAAAAATCATTTTAGTTTAAAAAAAAACAAACAAAAAACCCAAACAAACAAAAAAACACCCAACCAAAAAACAAAGAAAAAAAAAAGCGTGAGATGTGATTTTTGTATCTGTAGAGAACATGAATGCCAGGGAAGGAATCTAAGGAACATAGTTTTCATGATGATGACCCAAAATAAACCAGGYGAACATTATAAGATTCCTAGTAATCAAAGAGATTTTCTAAGTTGTATTCCAATGGAACTGATAAAGGATCACAACACATTTAAGAAAGGGAAATRAAATTATTAGTACTTGTAACAATGGAAGTCTAGACTCTCTGATCCAGAAGACTTTTCTAGAAGGCTCTCYTTTTTTTATTTTTGGGCATTTGTCATTTGGGCTGACAGTTTGCAGAGATTAAATAGAATTCAATACTAAGAGATGGTAAGCCAAATTAATAAAGGTAAAAGTATTATTCTTTTACCCAATTTMTGACACATTTTGAAGAAATTACAGCTCATTATTTCTTTAGAGAAAAAGGCAGATCTCTCTTTGTGCATGCACTATTTTATGAGTAGATRGAGTGAAAGCATGAAAACTTCTGCATTTGAACTATGGTCTTTATTCGGGCTGAAACAAGAAAACACTTATTTCCAGCTAGAATTATTTATGATTGTCAAAGCAAGAAATATTCACCCTCTTCCCAGTATTCTTTTCTCTCTTAAACAAGGCCAAGTCTGACAGTTAGGAACTTCCATGAAATCACAGAATTGTCTGCATGGTRACAATAACAGCCTTTGCAATGTCCTAGCCTTTTTCCAGCTGGCTTACAGAATATCTTTTTATACTGAGGCTCTCCAGTAGGAAGATTCATGTTGCCCAGCCACAATTCATCTGGAAAAAAAAACAATGAGAGAGCACCTATAATTGTGTTACATCTCCTCATGGTTCCTGCCATTTTGCACTGATCTTATCCTTACTACATCAGTAAGACTGCTTGTGGAGATGGCGTGTTAACAGAAATTTCTATTTTGTTTGTATATTTTCAAAAGGTAAGTTGTCCTTCCAATGGTCATACAGAAACATCATTCTTTCAGTGTACTAGAGAAAAGCGTTGCTGATGAATGTCTCAGAATATAAATCTAGAAATAATTTCTGTGTTGAAAGCTACTCTAAAAATGTCTYCAAATGCAAGTACAGAAGAAAGCAATATACTGGAAATGTTATTTTCTAGCCAGTGAGAGAGAAGAAGTTAAAAGAGATCTCATAAAACTAATGCTAACTTTCACTAAAATTTTCATTGTAATTCTGCCTCATTGTACAAAGAATGAGGTGTCCATAAAATACTCCTCAATTMTCTAAAAAGGACACTTCCATATTAGTGACAGTACTCCTGAAGGAGAATTACTGAAATATATATTTTAAAGAAAATAAATAGATATGGCCACRTTATTTTTGCTTGATCAGGGTGACCATATCTTTCAAGCTATAGTTCAATGAATGTATGACTAGTACAGCCAAATGCATACCTGTTTCTAGATCTGTACATACAACATACACAAAAATATACATGACCCCATATATGTTGTGCCTTATATCAATTTCTGCATGCAGTTGGAGAAATTTCTTGCTTGGACCAGAAAACGGAGCAAGGCACAATTTATCTCCCTCAGTCTTTTTTTCATTTTACTGCGCTCCTGATCTGGTTGAAAATGTTGCGTACAGAGACCAAAAATTGCAGCTCAAAATTATCTATATTTTGTATAGATTCAAAGCTCATCACAGCCTATTTCAATAGAGGATAAAYTTTTATTTATTTTCTGAAATAGATGAGAATTTAATGTTTTCTGCCTATAATTGTTAAAGGATTGTAAATTAGTCACAGGATCTGCATYTTGYCAGCTCTCTGCTTCTCAGGTTTCCATGAGCTGAAACTTTTCAGATCTTTTCTCCTGTCACAACCTTACATTAACTTCATATTCATTTACTGGTAATTTGATACATACTACTGAACTAAACATTGTGGTTTCAGTTCGGAATGAAATCATGGGAATTCCCTTATTACTTTGTTGCTTAATGAATGATAACTTTCAGCACAAGAGCTAGGGTAGAACTACATATTTACCACTACTTAGTGACCAAAAAGTGACAAAAACGTAATGAACTCCCTCACATACTTGAGTAGAAATGCTTTAGTTTTTGTCATTGCAATGTCAGTTTTTAACAAAAAAAGTTTTACTTGAATAGTCCAGAACTGCTCAAAACTGGTACAAATTTTAAAATTCACYAAGTTTTAGACCTGGCTCTCACTCAAGTTTTGTTGTGTAGCTTCTTTATTTGAAAACTGAAAACAAGTCCATATAAACTGACTCTTTACTTTTTAAAACAAGACTGATWATTACTTTGACATCTTAAGAGGGGAGGTTGTTAAAAAAAAAACAGCACCACTTGGTATAAAATTGTATAAGCTCTGAATATGTTTTATCCATCAAGCAAGAKATCCTAATCACTTTATAGAATGTAAAAAATCCAAAGTTGCTGCCTGATGAACTATAATTAGACAAACAAACATGAAGAGATGAAAGGRCAAGTCTAGAGAAAAAGTTCTGCTTTCATTTGTTTTACACAAACCATGGAGTTTCATCAAGYATAAAGAAATGGGGTAACAAACTGTGAAGTTTGTAAAAAAGGTCCATAAAATTTTACAGWACACCGACCCCTATTAGAGTCTAAACACAAAACCTGAGTTGCTAYTATTAGAATAACAAAGCCTTTAGAACAAATTGCAGTACATTCTGTGGTACACCAATGTGAGGACAACAAAATCCAGAATATCTACTTAATTTCTAAATTCTAAATGAATTTAGAAATTCATTTTTAATTTCTAAATTGAAAAAAATGAGACAACATATTAGTTTTTGATGTTTGACTATTCCTTCTTCAGATGGAAAGGCAATGTATTATTTGATGGAAAACACAAAAAAGCTATTGATTTGCCAGCAGAATTATGTCAACTCATCTATCTCTAAAACAAAGGATAGTCAGGCAGATGTGAAGACCACAAATACAATTAGGATGTAAAATAGTTTTCTGATGACAACTATTCCTTCATAGGCAGGAGGAACATCTGTACARTTTAAAACTGGCATCATGTCTTGTGAATGAAGACTGGCTTTGAAATGTAGTATTTGCAGTTAGATCACAGAATCTCAGAACAGTCTTTCACAGATGGAAAGGACCAAGAAGAACCATTAAGTCAGACTCTTAAGTGAACGGCCTGTACTGGGATCAAACCTACAACCCTGACATTATTAACACCATGCTATACCAAACTATCAAACCTCAGGGTTGTGTTTGGGTTTCATCTGCTATCTTGAGCCACTAACTGAGGGGATGACGTTTTTGTGATGTTTACAGAAGAATTACAGATTCAGGATTTTCTATGGAGTTAATGAATCCTCAGATTCATAACAGTAACAAGCTGACAGAAATTGTCCAAAACTGATRCATTTTTTAATATTTATCAAGCTAAAAACCTATAAGGCCTAAGACACTGTTTTCATAACTATATATGGTTACAGCTGAGGAATTTGTCAAAAAGACAAAGGGTCAAAGTATATTGGAAGTTATTTTRCTAAAGAGGAGTGAATGCAAATATTTCTTTGTCATTGTATTGTGATATTACTATATATTGTTTATTTTCCTTGGTTTTTATTTTTGTGGAGCGTCTATGGATTGGGACGAGATTATTTTTTTCTAAAGTATCTATTTTATTAGAAAGGAAGTACAGGATCCTGCAGGATGAAGTTGAGATACATAGGAAGTTTCAGGTGAAAAGTAACACATATGCTAGGAGGAAGTCCTGTTAAATTCAATGYTATATGTACATATAWAAATATATAATCTGATTACAGAAATGTAATTATAGTATAAGCCCAAACTTTATGAAATAAACCTATAATTTTGCTATTAAATTTCTAGAAGAWGGGACTGAAAAATTGCATAAAACTGGTCAAATTAGAATTTGCTATCCTTGAAGAAGTAACAAATAAGTAAGAAACAGGATGCATCCATGTTACATGGAGAGCATGAGTACCCAAGCCCACAGGTGGGTAATTTCCAGAGATGATACAAGTCTCTACGACAGCAGAGGGAGGGATTGTGCCTCCAGCTGCTGGTTTGGGCAAGCACCTCACTCCACACATTTATGAATAAAGGTTAGATGGCTATACCTTTGTAGCAAATAACCCTTTTTAGTGGTCTGCCATGAAGAATCCAAAGATATATCACAATAGCTACCTAAACACCATTTTTCTGTGACAGATGACTCATGTGATTTAAACACCAAATGTACTTTATTGCTAAGTGTGTGCTAAATAAAATCAATTAAGTGGCATATGTAGTTTTGAGCTGGTGACAGAAACACAAAATAAGATTTAAAACTGCAATTAAAAAACAATTCTTTTTCTGTGTTCTCTCCATCTTGGCTGATTTCTGTACAGTGATAGCATTTCCCTACAATAGTTATGTTCTCAGTAAGTTTCTTTTACCATTTGAACTAGTGATGAAAAACAAAACCCAAAGCAAACAACCTAACAGTTTAGAAACGAGGGATAAATATTTTAAATATACAGAACTATATAACTAACCATTATATAATTCTGAATTAATATCTTACTTTCTGTGAAAACACAACAGTAAGACAAGAATTGGAATTCTCTAATCTGTTACCTTGTGCTTTTTTATCCTTGT
>CADDXX010000082.1:2374766-2397961 GCA_902810485.1 Alauda arvensis
ATTGATTTGCCAGCAGAATTATGTCAACTCATCTATCTCTAAAACAAAGGATAGTCAGGCAGATGTGAAGACCACAAATACAATTAGGATGTAAAATAGTTTTCTGATGACAACTATTCCTTCATAGGCAGGAGGAACATCTGTACAGTTTAAAACTGGCATCATGTCTTGTGAATGAAGACTGGCTTTGAAATGTAGTATTTGCAGTTAGATCACAGAATCTCAGAACAGTCTTTCACAGATGGAAAGGACCAAGAAGAACCATTAAGTCAGACTCTTAAGTGAACGGCCTGTACTGGGATCAAACCTACAACCCTGACATTATTAACACCATGCTATACCAAACTATCAAACCTCAGGGTTGTGTTTGGGTTTCATCTGCTATCTTGAGCCACTAACTGAGGGGATGACGTTTTTGTGATGTTTACAGAAGAATTACAGATTCAGGATTTTCTATGGAGTTAATGAATCCTCAGATTCATAACAGTAACAAGCTGACAGAAATTGTCCAAAACTGATACATTTTTTAATATTTATCAAGCTAAAAACCTATAAGGCCTAAGACACTGTTTTCATAACTATATATGGTTACAGCTGAGGAATTTGTCAAAAAGACAAAGGGTCAAAGTATATTGGAAGTTATTTTGCTAAAGAGGAGTGAATGCAAATATTTCTTTGTCATTGYATTGTGATATTACTATATATTGTTTATTTTCCTTGGTTTTTATTTTTGTGGAGCGTCTATGGATTGGGACGAGATTATTTTTTTCTAAAGTATCTATTTTATTAGAAAGGAAGTACAGGATCCTGCAGGATGAAGTTGAGATACATAGGAAGTTTCAGGTGAAAAGTAACACATATGCTAGGAGGAAGTCCTGTTAAATTCAATGYTATATGTACATATAWAAATATATAATCTGATTACAGAAATGTAATTATAGTATAAGCCCAAACTTTATGAAATAAACCTATAATTTTGCTATTAAATTTCTAGAAGATGGGACTGAAAAATTGCATAAAACTGGTCAAATTAGAATTTGCTATCCTTGAAGAAGTAACAAATAAGTAAGAAACAGGATGCATCCATGTTACATGGAGAGCATGAGTACCCAAGCCCACAGGTGGGTAATTTCCAGAGATGATACAAGTCTCTAGGACAGCAGAGGGAGGGACTGTGCCTCCAGCTGCTGGTTTGGGCAAGCACCTCACTCCACACATTTATGAATAAAGGTTAGATGGCTATACCTTTGTAGCAAATAACCCTTTTTAGTGGTCTGCCATGAAGAATCCAAAGATATATCACAATAGCTACCTAAACACCATTTTTCTGTGACAGATGACTCATGTGATTTAAACACCAAATGTACTTTATTGCTAAGTGTGTGCTAAATAAAATCAATTAAGTGGCATATGTAGTTTTGAGTCGGTGACAGAAACACAAAATAAGATTTAAAACTGCAATTAAAAAACAATTCTTTTTCTGTGTTCTCTCCATCTTGGCTGATTTCTGTACAGTGATAGCATTTCCCTACAATAGTTATGTTCTCAGTAAGTTTCTTTTACCATTTGAACTAGTGATGAAAAACAAAACCCAAAGCAAACAACCTAACAGTTTAGAAASGAGGGATAAATATTTTAAATATACAGAACTATATAACTAACCATTATATAATTCTGAATTAATATCTTACTTTCTGTGAAAACACAACAGTAAGACAAGAATTGGAATTCTCTAATCTGTTACCTTGTGCTTTTTTATCCTTGTATAATTTTATAGATATGATTTAAAATTCTATTTAGTTTTTTAATTAAAATACTACTTTAAAAAAAATAATAACAACCCAACTAGGTGTTGGAATCACTTTAACCTATATTGTATTAATAAATTATTATTTTGACAAAGGGAAATGCCTTTAGTAATAGATGATGGGGAAAAAAATCATCTGGATTCATCTTCTTTTTTGCTTTCAAGTGTCTTGTGTTCCCCACGCCCTCATTTCTCCTAATTTCTTCTCCGTGTTGAATAAACTACTTAAAAAACCCTATTACAGAGAGATTTTAAATCTACTTTTTCTACAATGTATCATAAACTCCAGAAATTTTTCAAGATCGAATATTAAGGATAAAACTTGCTTAAAAGGTGTTTTTGCATAATAAAAGACAAATGTTTTCTACCTAAAGGGTGCCAGAAAGATGGCACYAATCTTTTATTTCATGTTAGCTTACATGAAACTGGGCAATGAAACTCAGCTTTAAGAGAAATTCAGGCAAGACCAATTTCTCCTACCACTGGGCAGCTGGCTTAGCAGTGATGTGTTTGGAGTGGTGTTTGGGGACTTCCTCACAGTTAGCACTGCTGAGAAGACTGATAGAAGTGCTGTTAACATTATCACAGCTATTGCAAATATTTGAGGGGTAGAGGGATCAGATCTTCTTATTGAAGGAGTGCTTTTCATTGAAGTATAAATGTTCTTCAACTCATGCCAGTATATCCTCTGAACAATACAACTGGATARCTTCTCTTWCTTTCACTAAGCTAAATAGATATATTTTGACATCATAACTCATAGGGAGTGAGATGTTACAGAATAATTTTATTTTGCACACAAAAAAAAAAAAAAAAGGAAACTATAGGTCTCAGTTAAGAAATTCAATGGAAGATTTGACTACAGTGCCTATAAGCACATATTCCCTTGAAAAACAGGCAATATAAAAACATTGCTAAAATAGCTTTTGTTTTCAAATTATTTATTTTCTTGAAAAGTATTAAAGTAAACTGCTGTGAATAAAACCAATATAAAAATTGATCAGGTATTTTTGGGTTTTGTTTGGTTTGTGGGTTTGGTATTTTTTAAAGTAGACAACAAAACACTCATTCCTTTCTGCATGCCAGTTGCCTGCTCTCTATTTTCTCCATCTCTATKTTCAGTAAAAATTATATAAAGAGAAAAAAAGATCCTTGTTTTTGTATATATGTCCTAACTTGATATATCCCTTTAAATAACTTTCATRTCCTTGGAAGACTGGAGTGTCCAAGAACAAGTTAATAACACATTTAAGGAACATTGTCAATCAACATAAAGACTAAATTTACATTGTGTCCTGGCATAACCCATTGTCTCACAGACAAACGACCAGATTYACAASTGATGTTGTGTCATGAAAGAGCTCTATTTTTAGGATAATAGTTTCTAATACAGTGTCACCAAGCTAATCCTTGGCTATACTGAGTGCAAAATCTGCAGACCTCTAGTCTTCATCAAACAATTGAGTTTTGTAGCAGAATCAAAATTTTGGAAAACAGAGAGCTGATTAACATGTGAATGACCTACTGCATACTAAAAAAGGAGGGTTACATTCAGACACACTTATAGACAAACTCTTTTTATCAGAACTTTGAAATGCTGATATGTTGCAAATAGCTGCTTATTGCTGTGAGTCATAGAGATAATTTGTTTTTAAAATTACACAAAAGCAAATGAAGTAAACCCATATTAAAAATTTTGGGGCTGATTCTGGCATTTCTTTGCCCCAGTTAACATTTCCTCCYTCTATAACCTAGTAAAAGAGAGAAATGAGAGTACAGCAGAGTACCTTCTTGATAGATCACACTTTGATTATGTGTGCAAGGGGAAAGATAGAGGAATATAACCTTGTGTACTTAATTTCTCCCTTCATTTGCATAGAGACTATATTTGGATTTGCCTACAGGAAGAACAAAGGAAGTTTCCACTAGACTGTAAGGATATAACAAGGTCAGTCTTTCACTTGGGAGAAGATCTTTCCCACTGCTCTTTCTCTACAAACCACATTGGAGTATTTGAAATGAGCAAAGGAAATAGTAAATCAGCTAAAGTATGTTTCACTATCCTTGTGTTTTGTTTTCCTATCAAAGTACTTWCAGAAAGATGAGGTTTTAGTTTGAWACAACGTTATGCAAATGGTCACCTACTGCTTCAGGACCCAAACTGATGTRATGATGCTTGCTAGATTTATCTGTTTGGTTTGGTACTAGCTCRATCTCTGTAATTGTTACATCCACTCTGTAAGCTCTTCCAGACAAAACTGCATATATTGTGGCAGTGTTACTTATAAGAAAGTGCTTATCCTGTCCCTCTTCATCTAGAAAATTAAACTTTCCCTCTGGCAGGTGTATTAAAACAATAAAACTTGTGCAGACTACAGACTACACACTACCATGGAACTCTGCCACACACATAATATGTGATCACAGAAATACCAGTAAATATCCAGAAATACAGTAAACTGGAAGGCAGGAATTCCAATCCATTTCCATTATCGCTACTGAGGGACGATGTCCCTCTTAATAGACAAATAAAAGGAATTTAAACACAGATTTAATCTCTGATGTGTAGGTGAGTGCTAAGTATGAACAAAATTTCATCATCATCATAGGGCTTTTTATGCCTAGTTGTATACACAGTATAAAATGTAGTCTTAATCAGAACTGGAGCAGTGTCTATAAAGTGTCTGTAAAATATTGTTGAGTAAAATATCTCAGGAAAGTCTTTAGAAGGGGATGGTGTGCTGTGTATATACTCCAATCCATTCTGTTTGAGGTCAGGTGTTTAGGGAGCTGATGACTGCTGACACATGTGGCAGACTATTTAATTTTCCATCTTCTTATGAGGCAGTATTAGAGTTCTGATACATAGTAAAGGCTGCAGCATGAAAAGGTTTACTGGCTGTGAGATGAAAAGATTATACTTGCCTACTTATTGATGTGCTWGCAGTGGGTCTGGTCAGGTTTCTCATGGTAAAGAGAGTACGATGTGAACCAATGAGCCCTCTAACTGCCAGGGATAATCTGAAAATTGTAACACAGTGGTGCATCCAACATTTGCCCTCACAGACTGAGAGAATGAATGCAAACATGAAGTAAACAAGATGTCTCAATGAAAATTGTAAGGGCTTCCACATAACAAAATCTGATTGGTCCTCTTGCAGTGCTAAAAGAGCCCAGCTTTTAATTCAGCTCACATTGCTCTCAGAGAGTTTTTGCAGGCAACAGAGCAGGATACCATSCCTTATTGTGCTGCCATCCTTGTACAAGCTTGTGCTCCATTCAGCAAAGGTCTGTCCAGCCCTGATGTAGCTGCAGTCTATTACAAAGGGTCCCAGACTGTCTGCATCCAGCTAGCCAGAGATTATTCCCCAAGCTTCTGAGCACAAAGAAACTGTAACTCTGCTCTTACAAAGAGAGYCTGAATGAAGTGCAACCTTCCTCTTGATACCAATGCACAGTGTGTGCCCAGCATGCAGATAGAGGGAATGTGTGCAAGGTGATATGTTTTCTTTTTTTTTTCTCAACAGTCTCTTTAGACTTCATCTTTAGAAAAAGCATGGAGTTACACTCTAACAAAGCAACACAAGTTTTGAAAACCATCACACTGCCTGAGCTGAACTTGGATACAACAAAAAAGATGGGGGGTCTCAAAAAAATTCCTAAAGCAGTTCCTTCCACTGCCTTTCCCTGTAAGCACTTGCACTGTGGACAGCAAAGCTTTTGTGTGCTCAAGATCTATGAAAGGGAGGTGTTGAGCTTCAGCCTGAATCTCAGAGGGACTCCAGCTGGCAAAGGTTCTTTGAGCATGTCRAAAAAGACAGACAACATCGATTTATTTATAAAGCACAGCAACAACTATTCAAAACCACTTTCTACTCCTTCATATTATTTCTGGGTTTTGTCCAATGAYTCTGATAGAAAATACATGGGCAGTGTTGTGAGCAGAACTCTGTTCTGGTTTTGTTTAGCAGAACGGAAGTTTCCAATTGCAGATTATTAGTCTTACCCTTCTTTTCACCTTTGCTTGTTGCTTGCTGAGCCCCATGTCGCTCMCATATCTCATTACACAGTACCAGCTTCAAGATGTACTTGGGAGGAGGAGAAAGAATATGGAGGAAGAGTGTGCATCCCAKTGCCTATCTTCTGTATCATGCCTGTTGCTTGAACAATAATGGTCAAATGTTTGTAAGTAGRAGGTGAGATTTACTGCTGARAAACTCRACTCTTMCRTGYTTTTGTGCAGTCAGCTAGACTTTTKTACAGAACARTAACATTGTTTCAAGTTCTTTGTAAACCTTAATAAAGTGATTTTTTTCTCCTCGGTCTTGGTTAAGGATAAAGTAATCTGAAGCAGAGTAGGCACAGGCTGGCTCCCATTCTTCAGATCCAGATCTGTGCTTTGGGACTCAGAATATGCCCTTGAGAAGGCAGCTTCCTACTTGATTTCTCCTGTCAAAGAGTTCAAGCTCTGTGTGCAAGTCAATTTAAAGACCAGGGAACTCAACTATTTAAAATTTCCTCTTAGATGAACCAACTATTTTGCCATTGACTAAATAGATAGGCCACATAATACAGTAAGTCTGTACTGCCCAGAAAGAGTTAGGTGCTGGATTTTCAGGTGTTTCAACACCAAAACTGATTGCCTAAAGCATATAGTCTGTATCTGGCTGTTAAACTCTGTTGACTTTCAAGATCTGAAATATTTATTCTGAAGCACATTTCTGCACAGTGGGTGCTGTGATCACTGACAGACATACCTCTCTACCTGCAGGCATCTTGGCATTCTAACTGTGAATAGGGAAGCCAATCCTACTGTTTGTAAAGCTCTGTAATTGAATTAGTGAACATTATTTTATAAAAGAGAAGTGCTCCCACTGAAACATTCAAGCATAAACAGTTCACACATAAATTATTCACTTCTACACAAAGCTACAAGGCTAAAGCTACCTTTCCAGGACAGCTAAGTGATGTAGAATGCATCTGCAGAGAAGTGCTGGAAAGAATAACTCAAGTTGTCCCTGGAAAAGACTGCTTCAGCAAACAGCTTAGTTGTACTAATATTCTACCTACTTAGGATTGCGTTTCAGCATTTTATGGATGTTGCAGATCAGCCCATACTGCTTCCTAACTAAGCTAGTTATGCCATGTGATGTGGACCTATATCACRTGGAAATGACAGCCAGGGTCCATATTACCTTGAAGATCAGTGCATTGCATCCCATCATGAGATTTAGACTTGGAAATATCTGTTTAAGTTCTCTGTATTAACTATATCCTCAAGGCAAGGTTTGATTTAATCTGTAGGCACCTGAGACTATCAAAGCTTCTGGGTCTAAAGTCCCAAGATTTCAATGCATGCAATACCCTGAAAAAAGGCATTTCCAGAATGCAACTAARGAGACATTCCCCAGTAATGACCAACAGTAGGATCAAATCTATCTCAGCAAATCAGTCATTAAAGATTACCCCACTGATGTGAAGCCCTSATTGTACTCCATCTACAAAACTCTTATATGTACCTTAAACTTTGCATTTGTCTAGAAGGTTTAGTAGTGTGATATTTGTATCTTGGAATACAGAAGAACTGAGCCTTGTGACACTCTTATCCTCAATTCATATGCTGGCAGCATAGAGTTAAGGTCAAGGTACGAATGGTTGTATTTCTTTTCATTAAACTGCAGTGTTTAAAATATTTCTCAGGAAAGTCTAGATGTTATTTCTTCACTAACCAAAACACTCCAGAAAGGGGACAGACAMGATTGTCTGACCATTTTGCCCAGATACATGCTTTGGCTAAGGAGTTCTGGAAACCCACTTCCTGCAAGCAGAGGATCTTTTTTGTTATGCAACAAGAGCCGAGTTCTTTATTTTTCTGTTATCCTACTAGCAGAATAGTAAAACTGATKTTAGATATTTTCCTTTAATATTTAATTACTGATAATCTGAATATGGAGTTATACTTCATAAATTTCTATCTTAATATTTATATCCTGACTTTCACAAATTTCAAATTTAGAAAGAAGTGCTTTCAGAAATGAAAGTGAATATATCTTGCTTATGTCCAAATAAGCAGTCTTAAATATAGGTAAGCCAAATACAATGACATTTGTCTCCGTGTAGCTGGAGTCAAATGTCACTGCATGTAGCCTATCTAGTCTTGCTGAAAAGTTGGCTTTGCTTATACCTAACTGGCTCCCAAGTATAAACTGAAGAGTTTTGTTGGTGATGAAAGGTTCTATTTAAAAGGTAAGCCAATAAAATCTTGAAGTGTACAAGTCCTCATCACATTCTGAGGGTAAAAACATCTTTGAAAAATATGCATTCTGAACTCCTACCATTTTAGAAAMTTTGCTTTAGAAGATCCTGAAATAAACATTGTGAAGTTTGACAGCAAGGTGACTGGAGAGTGAGATGTAAGAGTCATTCTGACAAACACATTTAACCTAAAAATTTCTTTATACATATGGATTCTCAAGAATTTATGAACTTCCCATATAGCTGAATTGAGTGCCCCCAAGAATGTACTGTCTGTCATAAAACATGCTGACCTTTCCTTTAATTCGAAAAGTTTTCTCCAGGATTGAAAAGACAGTTCAATACATCTGAATACAGACAGCATTGACACTCTAAGCATGAAAAGGTAAAATCTCTTACTTATTTTGTTCCCCATTTGCCTTCTACAGCTTYCTCTAACAAATGAAAATATCATTCTGCTGTAAATTTTGATGGTTTGGTATTTTTGGGTTACCCTTCTCAAAACTAGAAAGACAAACTAGGACATAAAACATCTAAAGTAGAAATTYCAAAATATTTATTTGATCATGCTCTGCTCTACAGTTTTGACAATTCTGAATCATCTACTTTCAATAGTCATTTTTATCTCAGAAAAGCATTGCTTTGWTGACACTGAAATGTAATAATTAATRTAAATAYCTTATGTATCCACAAGATTATGTAATTTAAAAGAAAATSCAAAAGATTAATTTTGACTAAATAGACATGAAATAAAGTCTTCTTATSTTATTGAAGCAAATTTAGTTAACGTTGAAATTAAAAACAAGTGACAATATTTAATCATGATTTTTCCACCAAAAAAACACCAACAGCAAAACAAGCAAACAAACAAAAAGTGAACCAAAAAGACACAAGAAAACCCCCCAAAACCCGACCAAATAAAACAAATAAATATAAATCCAAAAGCTTTTATGAACATTTGTATATTAATGAATTGCATTTTTCCAAGGAAAACATATTTTCAGCCACTTTTTTTTATGTTTCTTTTCCCCAGGTACCGTTCCTATCAGTTACTGCTCCCTTTCAATTTGTTTTCCATTATTTGTGGTTCAGGTGGCTCTGTATAAGTTGGCTGATTGTAAACCTGTGAACTTGTTTGCGTAACCTATAAAATGAATATCTCATGATGTGGTCTTTCTGTATTTTATGTGTGGGGTGGTGCTTCAGTCTGTCTTGCCAAGATTKTGACCCACAGGAAGGCCAGGAAGAAGGCAGTGTTTTACTGTTAATGAGCTTGAACCTAGAGAGAYCTTGCAGCAAAACTCACACCATAGCTGACACTATTATTTCTTCTTGTTTACATTATCAATTATCTTGTTATGTGATAATAAAATCCATGTGCTTATCCCATACTGGAGCCTGACTCACGGGGCCAGATGCAATTAATATGCTCCTCTGTAAGATTAATGACTTAACCAAAGTAACACCACCACCACTTCTGCAGTGTTTCAAGAAGTGTCACTTTCTTAGAGCAGGAAATCTGTCAGGTCTGTTGCCACTGAGCATAACCATCTTGTTATACTCTTGCAATGAAATGAACTGCTAATCCTCAAACTTTAAAATACTTCATACTGTTTCTTGTCAGGTTTCTGCTGTTTTAAATATATCTTGTATTTTTCCTCAATACCCTTTTTATCCTGTTTCTATGTCTCCCTTCAAAACAACTAAGAGCTTTCAAAATGACTTGTCTGTTCCAAAATAATGCCTTYGGTAACACTTCTGTTTTCTGTAAATTTTATTTTGAGACCATTGAGTGACAGAAAATAAAATTGCCTCTCAAAACTCTGTGGATCAGTTYGTGGGAATAGACACTTCTTCTCTTTATTCAATGGTTTCTTACTTTGATCTCAGAGCTCACCCACCTGTTCTTATAGAATGGTTTTCCAGATTTAATTGCTCACTTCAGGATAATTGTGATAGAGAATGATTCTGAAAGAATGCATGTTCCCCTGCAGCCTGAAATTCTGTGTAGGCATTTTTRTCTCCAATTAGTGGCACTGACAGTCACTTGAAATTAAAATTTAGACAAAGGCCTCTCCCAGGTTTTTCATAGACATGTGGCATAGGGTTTTGGTTACTCAATGGAAACCTAGATAGCTATGATGGAGGTTGTCAAATTGTCATAAGGTGGAGACAATTCAAAAGCATTATATCACAAAAGCTATGCTATAGAATTATTTAAATATGCCTATTTTAGAAATCATAATTATATTAAATTGTGTCACTGARCCCTACTCAAAAACTCCTCCATGTTTTAAACACAGTCACTTAAAAAAATTAGCAAGTGGAATATAACTATAACTCAGTGGGATTATAGAAGGTTAAGATGACACTTTACACTTATAAATGCAGGGTAAGAGATGTGCAGTTTGGAAGACATAAAAGAGTTTCATTACATACTCAAAGTTTCTATTTAACCATTCAGTAGGGGCTACATCTCAATTGATGTCAGAGTGATAAAAGATTTATATTACAAAATGTGTGTATAAAGCAGAGTCTCTAGCGAGATTGAAAAGTGAAATGATTTATTCGTTAGCATAATTTAAATGTCATCAGTTAAGTTTAAGAGACACATTTGCCAAACAGTGTGAATTCCTACAGTCTTACCAACAGCAAAACATTAAATTTGTTGGTGACATGTAGAGGCAATAAGCAAAAATAAATGCAACTCTTTCAAAGAAAATCCAGGCTATTGAACAAATATGGAAGTCTCCCTTATACTGTTATATCCCTAACTTAAAATATAGATGATGCCAACTAATGTGAACTCTTTAAATAGGAATAGACATTAATTCCCAAGTGACTTCAGYAGGGATTTAAGATGCTTTTAACTTTTAAGATCTTGAGTCAGTTTTTAACTTTTGATTTTATCTGATTCTAGTATAACCCAAATATTGAGYTTAATCTGAAAATATGTTTGAATAATGACAACTGAGCTTTCCTTTGAATAATTTCATTCCTACAAGAACAACTCAGAACAGATCAAGTACAGCAGAAAATGGAAAAGTTTTGAAATTATTTCCAGGGTGGTTGCACCTTGTATCTGCCCATTTTTWTTCATGCTGAATGCCCTACAATGTCAATATAAGATTTTTCTACCTTTTCTACTGTGACATTGAGAACTTTGTGTCATATTTTTATACAGATTAAATTTATGTTCAAGCAGAAAGAAAAACTTTGTGTTTGATGTGCAGCTTGAGTAGCAACATTGTTCTGTGATACTAATTACTGTGATTAAATTTTCCTTTTTTGTCATTCTTCTAAATGCATTTGGTTGTGTTTTTCTGAATGTACCACTTATTCCCTAGAAAGTGAAGCAATCTTGAAATCATATTCTGCAATGTGAGTAGCCCTTTATGTCTCTTACAGAGTGTGATCACTATTRAAAAGGAGCACTTGCCATTCAAATCCAATGTGACTCTTGTGCACACATTACCTTGGTGTAAACCAAGGTAAGAGATAACAGATTTCCAGTTTTCTTACTCAGTAATCTTTACCTGCAGAATAAAATACTAAAGATTTAATTTAAGTAATTTTATGGGAATATGTTTATATCAATATTACAGATATAAACTGATTAATAATGTCTTCTCTTGATATTGTTTTCTGTTTTGTTCTTTCTTCCCTGTATATGCAATATTTTATGAAACAAAATCTTTTTCTTACCCAGGAAAATWTTCTTTKTACCCAGAAGRACTTACTCCACCATATCACAATATTGATGATTCTTATCTGGTRAAACAGTAGTTTTATTTTTTCTAACTGTTCAGAAGACAATTTAATAACTAGYCATTATTTTAAATTTGGCTCCAAGAACAGCACAAATATTTACCTCTGGGCTTCTTTGTGGTGCTTTTTTGCACTTTGCATTATAGTCACAAAAGCAGTGTCAACTGTGTTAAATAAGAAATAAATTTGAGCWGATACAGTGGGATATATCACTCTCTATTTTGAGATTATCCTTTGCACTRATCATGTAATATAAACTCAATATAAAAGTATGTATACACAAAGGAACTAAAATTTTATATCTAAACCCAGTTTAAAATAGGAAAGTGGATGTGTTTCTTAAAATAAAAGGGATCTCAAATACACATGCCCTTAAAGTGAGTAGAAAATTTTCAAAGTCACTAGAATTTCTGTTGATAATGCATCTCTTATCTGCTATAGTACACTAACAAAGGGAACCACACAATTTGAAAATTACCAGAAATTTTTTGGTCTTCTGGAGGTATAAAATCTCAGATGTTCAGTTCAATATCACATCTGATCCTCTGACAGATGATCCAAAGACATTAGCAAATGCAGATTTTACGGAAAAATTTTTTTACTAGATAACTTGAAGTTTTGCTTGTGCTGATTACATACTTTAACTGAGTAAGGTCTTTGTGGTTTAAGCTCAGTTTTCTCTGAATGCAACATTAACTGAAAAGATAATGACTATTTCCTTAAAACTAACATTTACTACAACATAATATATAGTTTTTGCASCTTCAGACTAATTGAAGACTTGAATTTGTCTCTGAATCTTCATTAAGTATTTTTTAAAACATTCAATATTTAATTAAGAGAAAAGCTCCATTATTAATTTTTAATTGAATGATTTTATGAATGACATACTTAAGCAAGCTTTTCTAATATAAAACATAATTCCAAAAATGTAAGCATTCAATTTTCTTGACAGAAAGGGAAAATGTGTATGTGGRGAAGAACAAAGGGAAAGAAAAGAGTAAAGGATGAAAAAGAAATGCAGCTATGAGGAATTAATATAGTTTTGTAAAATAGGGACTGAATTTACAGACAGAATCCTTTACCCRCTTTCTCCTTCAAGATAACTGAGGAACGCCTCTCTCCTAAGACAACTGAGAGAATCAGGAGTGGAAGACTAAAAAAATTGCATTTGAGTTGAATGATGTGAAAAACCCCTGTAAAAAACATTTTGTCTTTACTCATGTTTCATGTCCCACTGGATTAAAAAGGCAATCCTCATCCTTTGTTATTTCCATTACAGCCCATTGCATTGCTAATTGCTCATCAGGGCAAGAGAAGGGAAAGGTGGGTTTGTTTTCAAGACTCTGTGCTGAGCAATGCATTTGGAGCAGCAAAATACAATTCATGTTTCAGACAAACAACTTGAGGTATATATTATTAACGAAAACTTTACACAGTATGGCTGGAGTCCTAATCTCTTATTGATGGATCACAGATGTTTGGTGGATAATTTCTCTCTCTCTGAAAAGTGGTACACTCTCCTAGCAAAAATAAAGGTGGGGCAAAACAGAATTTATGTTTTGTAATTTACTTATGGCACAAAATCTTGCTTTCCTCWGTTCAAGCAACTAACCCTGCTACTTTAACATCTAACATCAATCCAGATAAATTTTTCATACATTGCATCTACTTCAAAAATCCATGAGAAATATTTCTATACAGAACATACTTTATCCAATCTTCTACTGTCTTCAATCTTTTTTTCTCCTTAGGACATCAGTAAATCTAAGATGCTGAGAAGACTGAAAGACAACCTCACATCTTGAACAATGCAGACTGATTTTTTTTCCTTTCTCTGTGATAGGCCTTTTTGCCGGAGGATGGGATCACCTCTGTGGACCTCCTCTGYACTTGCTKAAATATGTCCAAGGCCTTATGCTGTGGCCTTGAGAGCTGGAYSCAGTACTATAAGTGGCATCTTCTTCATCCTTTGTGCTCTGTGCTCCTCTCCCCACTCCCCAGAATATAAGAATGTGGTTTTATCTCTCTTATGCAGTTGGTCCAATTTTTAGGACCAGAACTGGTTCTGGTTTCACCAGACATCTTTTGTGATTAATGTGCAAGATAAAACCTGATTTCCACAGACAACTTTCCTACCTAGTCTTTATCCTTTATGYATTGTTTTGAAGATATTACTTGTCAGTTGACTTGTACATCATTTGTGCAACTATCCCAAATGTATCCCTTTGAAGTTACAGATTAATGAAATATTTATGCTCTATTTATGATGTGTTAAAAAACATATAGTGTTGCTGTTATGATGTAAAAATTGGTTTTTTATGGTTTAACACCCATAAACAAYGAAGTATCACACAGCTTCTTGCTCAGTCCTCACACAGTGGGTTGGAGGAGAGAAATAGAAACATAACACTGGGTTGAAATAAAAGCAGTGTTATAGGGAAAGCAAAGGTTGTGCATGCAAGAAAAGAGCAAGAAATTAATTCATCACTTCCCAYTGGCAGGCARGTGTTCAGCCATCCCCAGGACAGCAGAGCTCCATCAAATATAATGGTCAGTTGGAAAGACAAATGCCAGCACTCCAATTGTCTCCTCCTTCTGCTTTTTATTGCCAARCCTGATGCCACATGSTATGGAATATCTCTTTGGTTTATTTGGGGTCATCTGCCCCTGAATTGTCCCTCCTTGGGCACCATTTTGCACAATGCCAGCCTGCTTGCTGCTGGGGGGAGGTGGGGTGAGGAGCACACAAGGCCTTGAGGCTGTGCAAGAGCTRCTCAGCAATAACARAAGCACCCTTGTGTCATCAACATTKTTTTCMTCACAAATCCAGGGCATAACCCCAYACAAATTGCTMTGAAGGAAAATAACTCTATCCCAACCAAAATAAGTCCAGTGTTATGTTTCAATCATCTCCCTAATTATTTTACTTCAATAAGCCTGTCTGGGATAAAGACAAGGAAATATTAATTACGCCTTGCTTAGTATGCTTTTTAATGGGTGAAAGAGGCTTCTGCTTCAGCTGCACTCCATGATTGAATGATCTGGCCTCTTTGACACACTGAATCACACCATCAAATCTGAATCATGACAAAGCCTAGGTGAGCAGGCATGGAAATGGCTGGAAGCTGCAATGGGGAAGTTTAGACTGGATATTAGGAAGCATTTCTTTACCATGAGGGTGATCAAACACTGAAAGGGTGATCAAACTCCTAGAGAGGGGATTGGTGCTCCAACCCTGTAAATGTTTTAAGAGGCATTTGGGCAATGCCCTTAATAACTAACTTTAACTTGTTCAGCCCTGAATTGGTCAGGCAATTGGATGAGATGATCATTGTAGCTACCTTCCAACTGAAATAGTTCTAACCTATCTTATTGATTCAAAGAAGTGCAKTTATTTTCTCAATTTTTAAATTCTTTTTTATAATCATATCGCYAATGTACACACAATTTTATTTTGTCAGTAAAGATTAAAATATACTCCTATAGGTAGTATTTTTAACTGTAACAGAAAAAAGCAGAAAATAATTTATTGTATTATTAATTAATTATACAAATGTAATAAARTGAATATACTGATTATGTTTAACCCTATTTCTTAAAGACAGGGAATTCATGATTRTGCGCTTTTCATCATTCATTGTTCTCACAAGAACTTTATATTATCTTTTCTTACTTAGATAAAAGCATGTACSTACCAATATTCTTGGATGAGTGGTAAATTCTCATTTTTCTCACTCAGATTCTAGTTTTAGGCTTTTGAAGAATAGCCTCACTATCATTTTCATAACTAAATATATAATTTAGTTATTTACAGGAAATCCTTGTCCACAAGAAGATTTCTCTCCCAGTCTTCTTGGACAATTATTCAGAAACTAGTGAAAATTTCAGTCTCAGCATTTATTTATCTCAAGAAAACAGAAATAATATGCTAGCTACCCAGATCCCATATTCCAGCTGACAACACCAGCAATGATTATTTGCTGTCTTGGGTGTGTAAATTGCTTTTTTAGAAGTGRTTTGATGCAATCCTAGTAGATAAAACTAACTTTGATCATCCAAAGGAAGAATTTTTTTGAAATATACTTATGTGCGATTCTGAGAAAAAATTATATTATTTTGGCAAGAGGAATGAATGTCTGCAGAGTGACAATTCAGTGTCTATACTGTAGGTGTCAGATAGCTGTATGTATCACCACATTAAAAAATTTTAATCTCTTTCACTAAATTGCTTCAAAAAGACCATGGAATTCACTGGGTTGCATAACAYATACACCAGAAACCATGTACAGTAAAAGAGCAAACATCCCAGCCAGGAAAGGAATGGTGATAAAAATGCAATTGAGATGTAAATGAAATGGTTGGGTCCTTCATCTAAAGGCATTCTRTAGTAAAATTGTCACTTTTGAAAGAAGGCACTCCTGCAGCTAACMYATGCACACAAAAGCCTTCCAAAACYMTCTGTTGTCAGCTGGGAACACAAAACAAAGCTTTCACTTAACTTATGGTGGTTTGAGAACATTTGAAACCTCCTCTAATACATGCAGCTGAAGTAAAGGCCAAAGGTGTATGTGAAAATAAGTAGCTACATAGTTGTCTGATATGTGGAACTTAATTATCTTGTCTTTGGRAAACTATTCCTTTCAGCAGGGAATTATAAACTCATGGGAACTTTTGCAATTAATGCAAACAAATARTTTAATTACAGGCTGCTGTCATTGACAATTTGGGTAGGAATGTTCATATACCCTGCAGGATTTAAGCAACTTGTCAGATACAGTAAGAAAGACAGATTTGGTTTTTTTAAGGACCACTGAGACATAAACATTTAAAGTAACTATTTAACATTTTTTTTCAAGTCTGAAATATACCAAAGCATATCCTAGTGTTTGAAATAATTTAAAATAGAAATTCAATGTCTATCAAACATAAAAGAAACTAACATGACATCTGAAAATGTCAAGTGAAGAGTGAAAAACTGAAAGTCTGTTTTCAAAAATACTTCTGTGACTTTTCTGTCCTGAGAGCAAAGGTGCTATGCCTACCAAAGAAGAGCAAAAAATAAAAAACAAAACAATTCTACTCCTTAATAGACTTATTTCATCAGCTAAGGGTGTTACAGAAAATTATGCTTAGAAAATTAAAAGACTTGCATTAAAAATTAATGCAGCTGATATTGAAAATTATTGAAACCTGAAAGAGGAGTGTCTCTCTTTGCTAGCTAGTACAAAAATAACACTCAATAAAGCAAGCTGCTACTCTCTGGTAGTATCTCAGTTTTGGAAGGCAACACTCAACAGAACTTTCTGCACATCACTTTTATGAATCTCCATTCTCAATCTTTTCATCAAATAACTGGGCRGCCAAAAAGAATCCCCAAAATAACTTCAAATGAATCAACCATCTATTTCAGACTTGCATTATCATTRTGAAATTACATTTTCTCAAGCACTAAAAATAAAAAAAGAGGATTTATTGTTTATTTTTATGCCATTTCACTGCTATTGAGGTATTTTTATGATTTATTAAGAGATTTTTCTGCATACTTTGATGTCAAGATTTTTGAAAAGGAAGATCAGGTAAACAGAGAACTGAGGGTGAGATTTACTCAGGAACTGAAGGTTCTCAGCATTAATTACATGCCTTAAGAGGACTTCTTGAAYATCCATTTGAGATATCTGAGTTAAATGCTTCCTTGAGTTTTGTAAGATTGAGCAGAACACTAACTTGTATCAGAAACTCTAACCCTGTTCCCTAATTCTTACATAAATCTCAGAAGTATTTCTCAAATTTTGCTATGTTGTCCATAAAATTCTGTTACCAAACTATGAGATATTGGGACATGAGTGTAGATTGATTTTTAAATTACTTATTTAGATTTCTCTTGCCTGGAGCAGACAGCCAATGTCAAGGAATATGCACTTCTACAATGAGATGGGCACTACCTGTCCTCTAGGAAGGGCAATATAGAAGCAAATGCAACTGAAATAARAGATGCAAGGTATTTAGTTTCTTTTACCACAGTAATTTCTTCTTTTTAGGTAAAGCAAACAAAAATTATTCTTAAAATTCTTTTGAAGTCTGTCATTTGGTTTCTGTTGACATSTGGCAAAGAACCCACATGGAAACACTCATAGGCAGAATTCCCTTTAGAAACAGGTGGAGGCAGGGTGATATATTTGGGAGGAAACACACAATGGTGATGGRGATAATAACTTTATCCTTTCTTCACTTTAGAACGAGATTTTTTTTTAACTGTTAACTAATAGACATGCTGTGTGAGAGAGTGTGGCCTGAGGGGAGCCAAATGCACCTGTTCCAGCAATTCCTGTAATTATGAGGTTATGAGCAGTTCAGAGAATTTTTCTTACTCTTTTTTGTTATTCTGCTTTGTATGAAACACATAAAAGCCTCATCCAACCTCCAACAGAGAGGGTAAGAAAATTATTAATTTTCATGGTTAGGAGCAGCCCAGGAGTTACAGAGTTCATTTAAGGGGGTGCAAGGCTTGTGCCTGTTTTTAGGTGAATATTTCATCTCATGACTATTGAATAGATGGTATACAAACAGTTGAAATGTAAATAGAGATAAGGGTTATGGGAAAGTGTCATTGCAYCACTGACCCAGAGTTTATAACTGACTGCAAGCACTAGGAAAGATCATAAACCTTTGTATYCCCAAAAGGAAATATGTATATGGTAATTTGCTGGATAAAAGAGAGTACTCCAAATTTCCACCTCTTAGATTAGATAGATATTTATTTGCATTCCAACTCTCTTTCTCTCCCTGGCATACTTTTCTTACCTCTTTTCTTACCTCACAGAAACGTTTCACTGCTTCAAGTGATTTAAACAAGTTCAAAAGTGGAAGACAATGTCATTGCCTCTTTCATCTGCACCTCAGCTGATGTCTTTAATGCGTTCACATAAYGAGTTCAGACTATTTATTTAGTGTGATCTTGAAAATGCTTCAAAGTTTGAATGCTTAATTCATATATTATTTTACACCTTAATTGCCAATCTATATTTATAATTAATTTCAAACTAGCATTGAGCATTTATCAGTCTATACACCTACAATTTAAAAAGATGTAATTATCTGATTTGGGTACAGATATGGAAGATGACAAATTTTAGAGGAGTTTTTATCACACAAGTGTTTACAGTAAACCAGAAATGGTTTCAAAATTATTTATTTAAAGCAGTGGATGAACATTTCTGCCAAGAAACTGATGCCTTTATTCCTGTATTTATAAAATCCTTGTCATAAACTCTTTAGTTATCTCCTGAAACATAACCTCCTCCAGCCCTCAAATTTTCAGTGTTCAACCAAACATGTATTAAGTCTTTCTAATAATAATGACTTTTATTGCTATCTTTTCAAGATGTCTGACAATTTATGTTCATGAGCACATTCAAAAATTAAAATGGAAGTTTGGGATAAAATGGGGCAAAATTCAATAATGTAATGAGAAAAAGTCATCTGTCTAACTCAGTCCAAGTTCCTCACATTTTACAGGGTTTAAGAAGCCTTTGAACAATGCTCTCAGGGACAGAGTATGACTCTTGGATTTTTCCTGGAAGTCCGTGAGTTGGACTTCAACAACCCTTGAGGGTCTCCTCTGACTCAGAATGTTCTATGATTCTATGATTTGTTGTTCTCTGATAACAGATATAGTGCATTATAAGAGATTTTCAAACTCTTGTTGTGGTAGAGCCTAAGTTTATTCCTCAGATATATTGCAATGCAGCAGTTAATGYATTTATTCTGCAAATCTTTCCAGAATCACAGAAATAAAGATAGGAAGAGACCTTCAGAAACACTCCATTGCCACAGGATCAGAATCAGTTATTTTTAGGCTATTCCTGGTAAATTATTGTTTATCTCCCGTTAAAATGGCTTTAGTACAAACTTTTGGTTTTCTCCCTTTGTGGATACAAATTTCAGCTGTATTTCTGGATACCAAAATCCAGAATCACATATTAAAAGTGTTGCTTCCTTTCACTCTCCTGAGTAATAAAAATGACACCTCAGCTTCACAGAATTCAGAAAATAGTTCCAGGAGTACTAAAGCCATCTGCCATCAAATTACATAGCTTGACAGAAATAAATATTGATTCTTATCATAAACTCACGACAGGAAGAGGAAATCAAAAGACAAAGATGTATTGACAATTGCAAATTCTGCAACAATACTAAGGAAAGCTGATACCCCCTCAGCCCCCAGCCCCTAAACTACAAGAACATTTTCACAGGAAAAAAAGACTTATAAACTGTTAATATTAATGTGTATGTAGAGGGCTATTACTTTTGCATCAGTTAAAGTGGCAATGAAAGTTCATATTTGGAGAAGAAATACTAACTAGGTCGGCAGTATTTGAGGTTTTATTTAAAGAAATGTTCTCTTTCMTGGCATATGCTTCAGCTCCAGGATATTTCCAAGGTATTTCTGAGATAACATCTGTTATCAGGTATTAGTGCTTATCTTCATCTACTTTGTCCACATAACGATTATATTGGCATTATTTTCTGTATTGTTCATTCTGTCTTGTGTTCTTACCCCATCTCAGGGTTAAACATTTCTTTTATTCAAACATATCTGTTTCTCTTTAGGCTCCTGTCAGAGATGTGGGCACGAGCACATCTTAAATTTASCTTGAACAGTGTGTTTAGATGATCWCTTGAGCTACTGCCCTCTAATGAAAGACAATTACTTTTATCAAGACTCACTTATGTGTCTCTTTGCTTTTAATATTTCTATGAGAATGTGGATCCCATATTTTTTGTTCAACCATTCTGTTTTTTTTGCTGAAAGTCTTCCCTGCAGGAAAGGACATCTACCTACTAGCCTGTGCCTTTCATGTGGTGCACAGCTAAGTGAAAGCATTGTAAATTAAGTGATGCATGGTTAACTTATTTGGTATTTATATTCAGATCTCCAAGTACTTCTCCACTTTTTCGCACAGAGCCCTGTATTTCTTGGAACACTGATCCGAGACCTTCCTCTTCACTTAAATATATATTTTATTTTGTTTAAACATKAATCCAATGCCACAGAAGAAGCAATTTCTGTGGCAGAGTGACAGAAGGGAGGGGTCCCTCACAGCAAATATTTAAATTCCTTCCAGCAACCTGTTTTCCTCAGCAAAAGAACCCAAAATACCTTCACCTGATAGAATAGTACTAAGAAGTTTCAAAAATTCTCTCCTCAATTTTCCTTGATCTTTGTAATRGTATCAACAATATTCACTGGTTCTATTATTTACTGACTATTGCCTTTTGAAATAAAGGCAGTGTTGACACATTATCTTCAACAGAGTTTCACAAACAACCTATACTGGTTAAGAAAATTCTAATTTTTTTCATCCTTTTAATGAATGACATAGCTAAAAATTGTGTGAGGTTTGAAGGTATTTTTTTTATTTGTGTGTTGTTTGGGTTTTTTCTGCTTGGAACATTCATTACAGCAAATCTTTATTTCTGCAGTTGTCAATCATCACTAGCTTAACACATACAGAACTCAGAAATTCATTAGCAGTTACTTTATTCTGGATTTGCCTCAATAAATTAATCCTCAGGCAATTAGAACACAATAATAGAGAGTCATAAAAAGATTACACTCAGAATATGTTGACTTTTGAACCCTGAAACTGTTCACTTCCAGGCATACATGTTCCTGGAATGCTCTTGCCCAAACAATGTCCTGAGCCCTATCTTGTCTACCACATAGTGTGTAGTTACCTTTTCCCTAGCATACCGCTGGAATTTGAATAATCATCATTATTTCTTTTATGTTTGTGGTGGTTCAACTGTTTTAAGTATCCGTTTCAAACTTACATTTTTGACCAGAAGTTACCTTAATATGCATGAAAAATCTCAGAGACTTAGAAAAACATTATCAGATGGTTTTCAAATCCTCATACCCTCAGGAATTTCTCCTTATCTTAAGAGGCAGATATGTGCTTCTTCKCATTGTTGACACCCTTGGAAAATAATGGTACTGTTTTGTCATTTAATTTTGTTGTTTTAAAGTAGAATTGTCAATTTTTATAAGCTAAGTTTGGCTGAAACAAGTGGTAGATTTACTTTTTAATACTTCCTTTTCCTTCTCCTTCTCCTTCTCCTTCTCCTTCTCCTTCTCCTTNCCTTCTCCTTCTCCTTCTCCTTCTCCTTCTCCTTCTCCTTCTCCTTCTCCTTCTCCTTCTCCTTCTCCTTCTCCTTCTCCTTCTCCTTCTCCTTCGCCTTGTTTTGCTTTGCCCTTGCACAGTTATTAAATACATTCCAATTTGCATACTTTTTTCCAATATGCCAAACATTATTATTGTAATTTTGTACTTATCTTCCAGTAGTGCTTATTTCTGATTTCCAAAACCAACTAGAACTGATTTTTCCTGGATATCACAATCTGCTTCTGAGCAAGGAGTTTTGAAGCAGTCAGTGTAATATTCAGTGCTGTCCCTACCATAAAGGGATGCTAGTAAGTAAGAGGGGCCTATAATAYTTATGGAAGGCCTACAAAAAAGCTGGAGAKGGACTTCTTACAAAAAATGCCCTGTCTAGTGATAGGCCAAGAGGCAATGGCTTCAAATTAAAAGAGACTGGATTCAATATTAGATATAAGATGTTAGATATTAGGAAGAAATTCTTCACCGTGAAGGTGGTGAGGCACTGGAACAGGTTGCCCAGAGAAGCTGTGGGTGCCCCATCCCTGGCAGTGCTCAAGGCCAGGTTGGATGGAGCTCTGAGCAACCTGCTGAGAAGTGAAAGGTGTGTCTGTTCATGCCAGGGTGGGTTGGAACCAGATGGTCTATAATGACCCTTCCAACCTAAAACTTTAGTTCTTTGGTTCTGTGATTCTGCGGTCTATGAAATMAAAACTCAAATCAAATTTCTCCTACTTCACAGAAACTATATTAAAATGCCCTTATTAAGTGCTTATTTCTSATCTCTTTAATTTCCTTGTCAAACACTTGTTCTTTAAGAAGCTGCTAAGTGATATTTTTTTTAAAAAGTTGCAAATGGAGGTGAAAATTATATCTTTTCATGATTTTTCCCTCCTTCCTCMTCTGACACTGTTGGTTATGTATGCACACAAAGAGGTGGATTGCTAAGCAAACATAGTTCAAAAGACTCTTTCATGTCTTAACCATCATGACTTCTATTTTGAAGCCTGCGTCCAAAAGACAAAAGGCTCTGAATACTGACAAAATGTTAAAGCTTCACTTTGTTTTAAAGGGAGGAAGTTCATGTAAGTGTGGTCAAACAGAGAAGGAAAATATATGSGGACAAAATGCTTTCTTGATGATCAGGGAAAAGTGCTTCTGGGTTTTGGTGGGTTGGGGTCTGTGGGATTTTTTGGGGTTTT
>CADDXX010000082.1:2397991-2416580 GCA_902810485.1 Alauda arvensis
GGGGGTGATGAAGGGGATAAGAAAGTAGGGAGAGCACAGAAAAAACTCTTTCCGAAGCAAAATTGATTTGCTTTAATTTGTCTCTTATTTCTTCTTTTAAATTTGTCTCTTTCCTCCAACAATTCAACCATTACCTTTCTCTATGAATAGTTACATTTCTTCATGTCATTTCAAGTTTGAATTGTCCTCCCAGTTCATTTTCAATCAATGTCCAAAATTGAAGTTCCATTTTGATTTTAATCCTTTTTATACTTGGAATAAAGAGAAGGGCTTTTTTGAGTTATCTAAGCAGGACAGGTAAAGTAGAAAGTCAGTAGAGAATAAAATGTTTTATATATAATTTTTTTTATAAAATTTAAAGAAAATCTGAATCTGAAGTGTTCTTCTTATTCAATGTCTAATTTGTGGAATTTTGGCACTTTCAATACTCACTTGAGCTGCATGGAATCCTCCTAAAGCACCTGCCTACAGATATTCACTTGCTAAAAATACTTAAATTTCCTGCAAASTATTATGACTGCATCTGCTTCTACAGTACTCCTTTTAAAAGTCTTGACAGTTTGGGAACCTCTTGTCAAATTACCTCACAGCAGTTTGAGGTATGGTGGAACTATAAAAGTCTTTCTCAGAAGCAAAGATCCATAAGAGAGTGTTGTTAGAGTTGATCTCCTGATTCCCAATGACAGATTTGTTCTTTGTTTTTTTCCCAAAAGGGATGCTGTAGTTTGAACTTGAACTTGTATGAAGTGTTTCTCCCAGAAAGGTTTGCCATAATGGCTAAAATAACTCCTTGTATATCTCTAGTGATTTTTTCCCCTGCTTGATGCAAAATTTGTTGTACTGTGAAAAGTCAGGGTGGTTAGTGGGAGGTGTGTATCAGTTTTAATATTGCAGAAACATGCTACAAAAATGAGTAGAATTTAAGGCAAAAAACATGGTTGTTGAATGTCATTCAGCGCCATTATATGTGTCTTGAAGAACAACACTTAACCACTCAYTAATTTACAAAGTGATAAAACAAAAGGTTGTATTACAATTGTACTGTGGTCTATTATAGWTTCAAAATATTGATATTCATGATCTATCTATTATAAGATATTTTATCCATTCACATACACAGACCTTAAGGAGTATGTACAAAGCCATTCTTGTGAAAAATTTTACTTGAGAGTCAGAGAAATGCTCACATGTAATGCTTTGCCTCTTCCCAATGGGTGAAGGGTTGAGYCTTGAGAAGTAAGGATATAACCCTTCTGTCATCAGTCAACAGTGCTCTGAGTATCAAAAACTCTCCAAAAGGTKCTGAGAGGCATCTCACTCAGAGGGAAGTGCTGGTGCAGCCCGCTGTCRTCCAGAAGAGCTCAAAAGGTTTCACTTAGGACTGCTGTTCATAGTGTCTCAGGATGATTGCTTTAATCATACATAAATTTTCCAGCCTCACATCAGTAGTTGCAGACCTGACTTCCAAAACAATTTGAAATTGTTTCCAGTACCAAGTGAAATTGCTTTTAAAAACTTCAGCAACAAAACCGTGATTCTTGGGCTATGGCTCAGGTACAGAATGTTCCAACATTGTCGTGCAATGACTGATTATCCCAGCATCTTCACCATGGAAATGCAGCCAATGCTGCCCTGGTGCAGTCATTGCCATTCCCACCTCGCCATGCCACCCAACTCATTCACAAATCTCAGGGGTAACAGGAACTCCAAGATCATACCAGAAGCCTGAGAAAAAAGGGATAGGGTGGGGTGGTTGGGGTTTGGGTGGAGGGATACACATCACCCCACCTTTGTTTTGGAATTTATCCATGACATGACACCTCAAAGTAAGAAGTAAAAAAAGGGTGAATAAATGATCTATATTACTGCTCATTATACCTTCTGAACAGTGAGGTTTTTGTAACCATGAAATGCATTATGATAAGAAATAGAATAAACTTTATATGTTACTTAAATTGGTGTTTCAATGTGGAATCAGTTTTGCAGCTCCAATAAGACAGAAATGTTTCATATTTTCCCATCTTCAAACCAAACTATAATATACCTAATCAATACTTTTGACAGAATTAATACAATCCTTTGCTTAACTRACAATGAATTTACCCACTAACTTTTTATAGCAATGACCTGAATTCACTTCTTAATGAAAAGTAGTGAAAAAGACTGTGCATAAAMTTTGTGTTTGACTTAAAGAAAGAATGGCAAATAGGAGTGCAGGTGTCTTCTAGCAGATCAAKGAGAGATTGATATAGTTTCATTTAGACATATTTACAGTCTACCTGGCTGACAGCTGGCACTGATGACAGCTGAGAATGAGCAYATCACAAATAAAACTCTCAATATACACGGACATTTTAGGACCTTTGTAAAACACATGGTTTCACTACTTACMTTTCTGGGGATTTTCATTTTGCAGGAACACAAAATCATTCTCTTTTGGCTAAACTGAAGTAAACCAGAAGGGTATTGCTGAAGATAGCTGGTACCACATGTGTGGTAAAGCAACAAATCCAGGATTGGATGCAAGGCAACTTGGAAGACACAATGGCTTGATCCTTTCATATATAAGCAATGCCCCAACAGTGATTYAGATGTAACCCAAACCTTCTATGAACAATGTGAATTTTTCTGAATAATAAAGTATATAAAAGACAAGTCAAATTTCCATCTCATGTTTGGTTTAAAATTGAAAAAAATAACTCACAGGCAACCAATTATGAACTTTCATTGTGTTGGGATTTGTGGGTATGCAYTGCGTTTTAAACACAGAAATTGAGCWARTTGCTATCAAAATCTTTTACCACATTAGGTTCTTATGTATTCCAGGGAATGGATATTCTGGGAAACTGCTGGTGATTGCAGTTTATGATGCTTTGTCTACTGGAATAGATAATAAATTAAGCTGGTTTCAAAATGTCTACAAGGAAAAAAGCCTGCAGATTCCATTAGTATAAATGTAGAATAACAGAATAGTGAATTATGTCTAAGGTTTCCTTTCCTTATGTCTTTTAGAACCTTGATAGATTGGCTTTGACTCTAACTTCTCTTCATGTGATTTATGTTTTGGAGACAAAAATTACTGAGCCAATAAAGTTCTGAGCACATCTATTGTCTGTTTCTCAATTAATTTATTGCTTTCAGTCGAAACATCATATTTGTGATTATATAAATTGTATTTAATCATGGTCTGGAATTCAAACATTCAACTGATTTACCAACAAAAGGTGATTTTTATTTTGAAACACTTTTAGAAACATGGAGAAATCTTAGCATTCACATAAAAGTATCAAAACCCTGACTACTTCAGAGAAAAGCCAATCTGTCAGGAAAAGCACAATCATAYARCATTCTATTRTTTTGTCTTTCTTTTGTATATTCACATAATAATTCTAATTCTCTTTAAAAGTATTTTTGGATTTTTCCAACATTTTTTTCTCCTCTTTATTATCTGTTACCAATTAATGAATTATTTTTTATATATGAACAGGGATCAGTGTTAGATCAGAAAGCTAAGAACTAAGAACACTACTGTATCAGATGCTTTATGACTAAGGGAAAACTTTCCCATACTGTAGGTGTACTCATAGTCTAAATTATGAGTGCAGTCATACTCTTCAATATCCATAGTTTATCATTAAGTTTATTGCTTTTCAGGGCATGTAATAGATCTTAAAATCAATGATTCTGTATCTAAATTAAGCAGTCTAGCATCTCAGCAAGAATTTCATTGCCATCTGACTAAGATTAATAATAGTTTTGCAAAGAAAAAAAAAAGAACACAAAGAAGTATATTTTGGAGAAAGGGAAAGTTAAGTTTTTTCATCCTTGCATTTCCAGAGCAATCGGTTAAGGCTAGTTAAGCCATAAAGACATGGTTTTGTAATGTGTTCATTAAATTAATGAATTAATTCCTAATTGGTATACTTTTCTTAGCTTGAAATACTTTTGCAGCCACAACACAAATGCATATATATATATATATATATATAAATATATATATGTAGGAAAATAGGGGGGTTGGAACTATGTGCTCTTTAAGATTCTTTCTAATCTAGGCTTTTTTATGATTCTGTGATTTATCATAACTTTTGAAAAGAACCTATATTAGTCAAAGGGTCGTCACACTTTTTTACAATGGTTTTAATAATAGCATTCTGTTGATTATGCCATACCACTTCTTTCTTTCTTTTTTCCTGCATTAGGTTCTGAGTGCCAAAAATGAAAGCTGGAGAAATTAATTCTCTATCAGTGGCTTTTGYTCTCTCAGTTTCACTGTCAATTGTATTGGCAACTTTACAAATGTCTCTGAAWCTCTSAGAGAGTGATCTSTTGTGCCAGTGGAAAGGATGSCTGGTAGTCTTGACCAYTATTTTATTTAAATTWATTTCCCTTTCACAGTATTCTACTRTATCTAAGAATATTTTTAGTTTGAAAGGAAATAAAGATATCTGGAGMAGGTAGATATGCCCTGGAAAAAGAGCCCACTCCATATCTTGCTACTGGCAGGATCCTTGAGCTGTGGAGAGGAGCCCATGCAGGAGCAGGTTTTCTGGCAGGAACTTCTRCTTGTGGGAACCTACATTGGAACTGTCTGTTTCTGAAGGACTGTATCCCATGRCAAGGAGACATRCTGGAGCAGTTGTTGGGGAATTCTRRCACATGGGAAGGATCCACACAGGAGGAATTTGTGAAAGACTTCATCATGTGGGAGGGACGTGACACTGAAGCAAGGGAAAAGTGAGAAGGAGGAAGGAGCAGCAGAGACAAAATGTTATGAACTAACTGTAACCATTCCTAATTCCTCTCCACTCCTTCAGGCAGGGAGGCAATARGAATGACAGGAAGAAAGAAGTGAAGTTGACCCTGGGAAGAAGGGGAGGGTAGGGGAAAGATGATTTTATTTCTGTCTTTGTTTCTCACCATCCTACACCATTTCTACTTGGCATTAAATTAATTTTTTCCACACTCAAGCGTCTTTTGCCTGTGATGGTAATTAATTAGTGTTTTTCCTTGCTTTCTTTCTGAGACTTTTCACCTATTTTCTCCCCTTTKTCTGATGAGAAGAGAGAGTGAGAAAGTGGCTTAGGGGGCATCTGACAGGGAGCCAARGGTAACCCACCACAATACTGTATGTCTCTTTGGAGATACTCTTTGGAAATACCACAGGTCAAAATTATTCTTGTGACATAGCTTTCACATCATTTTCACTGCCATAATAGGGTGTGAAAATAAGAAAATTATACAATGTGTTRTATTTAAAATTATTTGAAGATAAGYTTAGTTAATAATCCTGAAARGAGATACTGTGCAGTTAACTAAAGATTCATCTGTATATGTTAATTTACCTAAGTATTATCTTTACTACAGCATAATTTAATTCCTTTCATTGTGTTACAAAGATATATAGACTTAAATTTTTAAAATTCAACTATTTTTTAAATTATTGTGTAATTTTCAACCTAATAAATTTCTTAGGATAACTAAATATGAAATACWAGAGTTTCTTTTTTCTTTTAAGATTTTACTTTAAAAAAATAGATAGGAAAGACATTCTAACTCTTACTGATAGCCCAAAGTGCTGCCTTTTTCATTGTATTRCATTTATGTCAATAGTAAAGTATAATGCTATTTAATCTGTTAATATTTTAATATAAAAAATAGTAGCACTTAAACAGAGATTTCTTATTGTGATAAATTTAAATAACATAAAATTATTGCAAGCTAGTGCTTTTTAGCAATTTTGTCTCTTTGACTTAWGGAAAGATGTCAGAATTAATCTAGATATTCAAAGTTAGCTTGTTAAAATAATTAAATATATGCACTTTCAAAATCAGTAATCCTTTTAAATCAATGAATATTAAAATGTTTTTAATTCTTGTTTTAATCAATAATCCTTCCTTTATGGAGTTGAAAYATGATAAAACAATTTTGTGTCATTAACAGCATTAGGAATACCATCATATAAAAATGGAACCTAATTCTGTGGTACAATGTTAATTTAAAACCAGAGRTGAACAAGAATAAAAAATACACTAACCAGCAATTCCTATATTAGGAGGAATTACTACATCTCTCTTGCAGTATTCACAGAGAAGACAATAATGAGAAGGAGCATCTATGCCAAGAGACCCCTTAGGAATGAAACAGTTGAATGAGGTGGGAGAGTGTTCAGTGGGAAAGCCTTTAACTTTTGAAGTCTATTGTTTTGAAAAATGGTCTCAATTTAGGCTGAATTTAAAAGGCAGAATTCAGAAAATAATGTTTTAATATGCATAATCTTTAACAAATTACATTATTTGTATAATTATTCATTGTTTTAATGTGCTTATCTCCTGACTTCCTAGATATCATAAGCTGTTTTCTTGTATCAGCTGTTTATGTGACAGACCTTGTAAGGACTGTTTTGCAGTGGAGGAAGTATCTGCTGCTCAGACTGCCAACATGAAAGGCATAGGTATCACGGTGACACAAAAATGTGAAAAGCATTCTTAGAAGTGTCTATCTTTTACAATTCATCATAATAACTTCCTACAATTATTATTTTTTTATATCCAGATTTATGCTCTGTCCTTTCCCTCTAAATTTCCCCAAGCCAACAAAAATCACAAACCTTTGTTTGATCCTAACTTGACTATGCTGCTTTAAGATGGCATAGTGTCCTTTGAACCACTCTGAAATAACCTTATATCATGGAAATAAATCCTCAGCTATATTTTGAAACACACATTCAACTTTGGCCCTGTTCCTGACATAGAATATGAACATCTAAGCTCAGCTGAATGTAAATCATACCTAGCCCGTATATTATTTTCCAGGTTTGAGCTTTCATTCTGTAAGTACTGTGATGTRTCCCATAAAAACCATATAATATTTTGCACCAA
Organism: Alauda arvensis; assembly: GCA_902810485.1. Lineage (NCBI taxonomy): Eukaryota > Metazoa > Chordata > Aves > Passeriformes > Alaudidae > Alauda > Alauda arvensis. Next base: position 2,404,873 of record CADDXX010000082.1, read on the forward strand.
TTTCASTTAGAAATCACTGTCACATTGTAATGAAATTATATTTTTGAAAATTCAAGCTGTCAGACTATTATTATATGTTGCATAGGCATCTGTATTTTCTTCTCTGCTATTACCAATAGAGTTTTACATCATAGAATGCTTCCATGTGTACTTCCGTTTGTTTTAAAAAATGTACTAAGTGTATAGTGAATAAACATCTGCCATATTTCCACAGTTTTATTCAGTAGTTCCTTGTAGTGCATTTTTTACTTCTCCACAATAAATACACCAGACTGACATCTGAATTTGGAATCAAATTTTGAGAGGTTCAAGGAAAATGTCTTTGAGTTACTTGTGATCCAGATCTGCTTAGAATCAGCTAGTAACATTTCCTATGATGAGACCAGGGATCATTAGTTACTCCATAATCTTCTTTTTTMTACCAGAAGTTACAAACATACCTGTTTATGAAACAAATGTAATATTTGTGTCTGCTATATTGATAAACATTGGGAAACACAGCACATCTGCTTGAATAGCCACTGGCTTGTTGAAATCATAGAAGCAGRGTAAAGGAGAATGCCAATGCAATGTCTGATTTAGGACCTTGTCATGTTCATCTAATGTAGTTTGTGCAGTTACATTCTCATGGAAATTTTCATACACCTGATATACTTCATAATTATTCTGTGATTCAAATGTTTATGTGTGATGCCTATGGTAATATTCATTAGTTGGTGATTCAAACATTTCTGCAAGCAGATTTTCTTTCTTTCATGTGGGTGCCTTCTCTTTACACATATTTTTTTTAGTAAAAGTTGGATAAATAGAATTGAAAGTGATATTTTATCCTTAGGGTCTYGACTTAAGATTTTTTAGCATCTCATGGTAATCTGCCCAAATTGCCTTTAGTAKAAGCATGTCATTGGCAATTATGTGAAAAATCTCAATATCTCCAAATGTTTCATTGATCTTTTTTTTTTTAATGCATCATGAGTTTCAATTCTTCATTTATTTCAAAAGGCAGATGGGAAAACATATATCTGCCCCAGGGTGTACTAAAGTGTACATTTTGGATGATTCTTTATCTAGTCTGACTTGTCAAAACTTGTTTTTCAAATTTAGAACAGTAAAATAGGTTCTTAAATTTGTCAGTCCTGTCAATATAACCTTGCTAAAATCTGTGGTTTCCAGTCAAATCCCAATCCCCACTGTCCCTCTGTTCATCTGCAGACCTACAAATGCACAGAAAGCAGGAATTAACACTTTTTTCCTATCTACAAAAAGTCATACCTTAATTCATCTACCACTGTAAAAAGACACATTAGAGCTGTATGTAAGATATATGGTCAGATAGCTGGTGTATTAATAGCAATAGGCAATATTGGAACTMTTTTATCCTCACTATGTCACTGCAGAGTGAAGTGATTTGGGAAGTCTCCATGTGCAATATGTCTGTTCCACTTACTAAGTTAGATGTAGATGCCAGGTAATCACTCTTGTAGGGTGAAGAATCATCACATGCTCCTGCCTCAAAAAGCAGTGAGTTCTTTCTCAGTGRCACTGAATATCAAACTAAGTTTGAGCAAGACCATTTCAGCATKTCAAAAGTTTTTTCAGTTTAAATTMGTTTCATTTTGTCCTGTTTTATWCTTYTTGATCTGGCTTTTCACCTAGTGAGAAGACCAGAACGGTAATTCATGAACAAAAGTCTCTTGCAAGCATATTTTGAAAGCTTGCCTAAAAATCATCCAATATGAAGAGCAAATTTTGCTAACTCCCCTATCAACAACAGTTGCCAGAACATTCAAAGTCTCTTAAGCTATTTGTAGCAGAGAGGATTGTGTTCAGTCAGCATCTGTTAATCTGATCCTTTTGTAGATTTAGGAGTTACTGCACTTGTSCAGAAGATGAGGGCAGATAGTTATYGTTTGATGACCCCTTTACAAATTGATTCTGTAAAAGAAAAAAAAATGCTCTCATATTGCTCTGTTTATTGCTTCTAATGGATCATTTGCTCCCTAAGAAACAGTGGCCACTTTCAACATAATGTCATGCTATTCTTTACTACACTTTGAGTGGAATACTTGATCTCAAACTGCAGTCTCAAGATGAGTTTTCTTTACTAGATAGACAACATTTTCTTAGACAAATTTGGCTTTAACRTGAACTAGTTTTGTGCAATCATTCAGTTCAAATCTTATTGGATGAGTTTGTCTAATTCCTCACACRATATTCTAAWAAAYAATACAATAAAAATAAATATACATGCAAACATAACTTTTTGTTGCTATTCTTGAAATTATTTCGTAACTAATTAATCAAATAGAAAATAATATTGTAATTATATTCTTATATTTTTAAAACTTATGTAAAGGATATTTTATTTCATATTATTTCTGTAAATTTTTTCTCTTTATAAAGCTGTCATTTTCAGTGATTCAGTGACCAACTGGTATCACTTCCCAAATGAAAATGATTTAAAGATAATTTTTAAGCAGAAAAGGAGGTTGTGAACTTTTGCCAYAATGTATGCTGCTAAAGAGCTTTGAAAAAGCAAATAGGGGCCTAATATAAAGTTTTGAAAGGTAAACATAATTTTTTTTTTTTTAGCTCTCGGGATTGTGTCTGTCCCACCATATAGTAAACATATATTTAAATTGAAGGACTAAAGTTGGGACAGGAAAAATATTCATACAAATTGGGTAGAATTTTTTGGCTGAAATTAAGATAAAATTTCTGCTATTAGATGAGTGAAATCTTCTAACACAAATTTGCTATATGCAACAGCCCATGAGACATCTTCTTTTATTCTCCATGGGTTTTCAGCTCAGTCCTGTTTTTTTTTTTTTGGTTTTTTTTTTGTTTTTTTTTTTTTTCCCCTTCTGGTTCTTTACAAAGATAAAAAATAACTAAGGATTTGGGGGATTATGACAAAATGTTTCTGATAACAAATGTGAAACTGGATTATTGCCATTTAAAAACAGATGGAAAACATTTCTAAATATACCCAGGAGGCTAGAAAACCTGAAAAAGCAAACCCAAAAATATCTCAATAATACAAAATTCCAAATAGTATTTTAACAGTTTCTTTGCAGTATGATCATTATAAATGTGATTAAAAAATAACAAAGGTAAAAAAAATTCTCTTCTTTATCAATGCCCTTATTAACATTTTAATTTTATTTATCTTTGTATAGGCTTTAAGACTTTTGAACATACTTTGCACAATGCTTCACATGTATCTAGATCAAAAATCTAGATACTTTCTGGAATAAGCCGTGATTTTCATTTACATTAGTGTATTGGAGTGGTGTGGCAGGAGGGGACTACAGGGGTGGCTTCTGTGAGGAGCTCCCAGAAGCTTCCTCCAGCAGAGCCAGTGCCAGATGGCTCCAAGATGGACCCATGCTGGTCAAGGCTGAGCCCATCAGAGATGGGAGTAACCCCTCTGTAACATCAGATTTAAGAAGGAAARATGTTATTGTGCAGGCAGCTCTTCCAGAAGTGACTGAGAGCAAAGTTGTTTCTGCAGCAGTTGCAGCATAATCTAGTATTAAGACATTTCCCAGCCTGTGGGCTTTGATTGTCCAGTACCAGATATCTGCAGTTTCCAACATGTGATACATGGAATGTTGTCGGCTGCATGTACAGAGCATCATTTAAGTTAACTMAAAGATACAGGCACTGATATTATTTAACAAAGAAAACTATTGCACAAATGATAACATACATTTTGATCTCTTACACACAATGATTTCAGGCAGCACTAGTTGACATCRTTAAACTCCATTCATGTACTTGTCAYTGCAGTTTCCATAGAAACTGGTATTGCAAAAGAAAATGGAGAATTAGGATTGAGAAACATGGAAAAATATAATTAGGAAAAATATAATTAGAAAAAATATAATTAGAAAAAATATAATTAAAATGAGTAAGTTGCAGTTTACCAACATTAGACCCTCAACACACTGAGCAATCTGTGTGTAGAAATCCTGTCAAAATTAATGGCAGTTGTGACAGACACAGCTGCATCAACTGCTTTGTTGCAAATGATATTAGATTATTTATGGTATGCTAGTGAATTCAAATGTTGTTTTAGTACAGTGTCATAACAGAGATTTAGTTTGTTTGTTTTCCTTGGGAAGGAAGGAGAGAGATTATATCCTGGGGAACAGAAAATATCTTTGAGTTTTCTACAGTCAACACCACTCAAGTTTCTATTCTGTCACTGAATGAATGAATCAACTTTACATGGWAAATATTACACTGATTTTTCTTCTTAGTAAATCTTCTATATTTTTTGCCCCTATAATACACTTAATTTAAAACATTTCCTCRTTGTTTCACTTCATTTATTTGACATAATAGAAATAAAACTTCTATTTAATATATGTTACAATGAAGAAATAGCTCTAGCTCCACAATAAAACCAGAGGTGTTTATTTTGTAATGGTAGCTCTTTGTATCACTAGAACTTGCACTCAAAATGTCAATGGTTTATTTATTAGAATCTGATATTATCAGCCCTATATTACTTGCAACCTGAAAATGCTTCCAGAGCCTCAACCAGTTATGACCTGAAATATATATTAGAATAATAGAAAGCTATTGGGAGGGAAGATTCTATTTTCTGATGGCTTCACAGCATATGTTTTAATTCTGTACATCTTACATGCACAGTAGACYAGAGACTTTCATTTGTTTTCAATCTGTAATTAAAAAAAAAAGGAAAAATATTGATTTTTAAATTGTGAAGAGAAACACGAAACATTTTAAAGAAATCAAATGGTATTGTTACCATTTCTTACCAAAATGGGATCTGATATACAAGAATCTCATTGCAAATATTAATTCTTATATCTTTCTTGGGAATGGAACWTGGGTTTTGATTTGTAAATGGAAAAATAAACCCCTATATTTAAGTCCCAGGTGATTTATCAAAAGATGTGTCTTAACTACAAAAATCGCAGAATGCAAATCATGGTTGTTAGATGATAGTGTTCCTCATCTTGCCCATAAGTTAAAATTCTGACCAATTTATATGGACCGTACTCAATATTGCTCTATTCAATGGAATTATCTTGCGAGAAACAATCTGAGACATTTTTTTCCCCCAGATCATTTAGAAGCCAGGTGATCATTTATATTGTGATCAGGATATGGTGTCATAAGTAATAGGAAGGGAACAAAGGAAATATATGACTACACATTTAGAGTAACTCTGCAAGTATGATGGTCAGACAGATGTAATAACTGACAGTCTCTTGAGTGCAACACCACATTCAGCGAGGTCTATATTGCACTGTCTGCATGTAAATAACTTACAATTTATTCTTGAAGTTATAGAAAGAATAKTTAGGAGCTGTTTAGCTCTTATAATCCATCTTTTTTGATTACATGATTCAATTAAGTCAAAAGCTTCTTTTTAAAGAAAGTTCCACCATTCGCACACAAGTTAGGTGGAAGTTTTTTATTCTATGAAGATACTATCATTATAATCTCTTCACCAAACTTCACATTCAAAAGAAAGGTGAATCAAGTGGCACTAGAAAATGAGCCACCACTTCTTTTCTTTCCTGAGTGTAGTATCTTGTACATGATTCCAAGATGAGATCCAATGAAGGAGATACTAAAGCTGTAAGGAATCTTCACACAGGTTAATAAATTCATGCATACTCAGTCTTTCTGTCCCAGGAAGCAGTTAACACAGGAGCCACTGATGCACCATAAGCTATTTTGTAGACTTCTAAAAAGTACTATATTAGYGTAAGGTCTGAACCTCAGACCTGGACACACATGCATTATAGATTCATTTTTTTTCCTTTTTTCACATCAAGAAATTCTGTAATCAGACTTTTTTTTCCCCTCTTAATTAAATAATACATGTGATAAAATKAATTTCTATGTTTCATGTGAGAAGAATATTCCAGTGACGAAAAAAAGACTAGATGTCCTGTAGAAATCTAGGACAGCTAATTATTTAAATATTATCTGTCATAAGTAATTGATTTAACAAGCTAATACATACATATATATATATATTCCATGTAAGATTGTGAGAATATTGGTTCCAATTTCAAAAAAATTACTTTAGTTGCAGTACAATTTATTAATAAATATGAATAATTAGTAAATTATTGGCCATTTGCTTTCAGAATGAACCTTTTAAAAATAACATTAATTTTAATGGAGTTTTAGGAGGGRTTTTCTTATCAGTGATTGTAACGATATTTTTAATTCTATTAATAGAATTCATAMGGGCAACTGTAGCACTGCTTAGGAAAGGGACATTGAGTTATATTAAAATATATATATGTACGCAGTGAAAACCTGTCAGTTACAGGAAAAATCAGTTGTCCTCCATCATGCTTATACTCATTTTTAACTCTTGTCTTGTTCAGTGTACTCAAGCAGCATGAATTTATACTAAGAAATTATAAAAGTGWAAAGGACACAAATCAAAGTAACAGCAGCTGCTAAGAGGCATATGCATGCATCTCAAAGGGCCAATATAGTTCTAGGCATTTCAATAATTTACAAAAAAAAAAGTAATTTCACTGCTAAACTGACCTGTGTAAAGATGAAACAAAATAACTCTGCCTGCACAGTCTATGTGCAGGTAAGAACAATATGAAGGGTAAAACCTTTATTATTATTTGTGCTGAGAAAGAGTTCCGCTTGTGCAGAAGATTAAATCTCCTGATGCCAGTGTTGTTTGTCCTGTAATTACTAGAATTCTTATTGAAAAATGAGACTTACTATTAAAACTACTAGAATTTTTTTATTTTTAAAAAAATAACGTATAATATATAGAGTATATATTTTTTTATTTTTAAAAAAATAATGTATAATATATGCTAAATATATAGAGTCAGAGAGTAACTTCATCAGAAAATCTGTGAAGGGTTACTAATTTTTAAGAAAGAACATATCACAGAGGTGKTTTATTTCAGAAAAGTTTTGTGAGCATAATCTTGCTCAAAATAAACCAGCATTATTTAAATAGAAGCTGCATTAAATAACTGAATTCAGTGAGTCATTTGCAGAGCATACTGATGTTTGTGATGATCAATATGGCAGATATTAATCAAGTTGTTGTGCAATAACCCAAAAAAAGACCAAAACAACAGATTGATAGCATTGGGTATGTGAAATGAATGTGCTATATTAAGGGAACAAGAAAAACGTTTTTCATTTTGCATGTCTTATTTGGTAATTTTACACTTACAAACACACACACATACACACACACACATATATAAATTACAATTTACATATAGAAAAATGGATATGTTGATCACAGGCACATCCAAGTGCAGCTGTTTAGGAACTTAAAGACTATGAAGAAGTAAAATTCCCATGATGTATTTTAACACATAAATAGGTAAATTCAAMGTGCACATTCACTCACATCCACATGCTTATATATATACTCATAAATCTCCTTAGAAATTGTATAAACACACAGCCCCATGATCCTCTATTACTGTTTAAACATGATACAAATGTTGTTGAACCATCAAATCTTGCTGAACCTTTGTTTTTCTCACTAAACCATCTGAAATTTGTTTTTCTGTAATCATGAAGAAAAAAATATTTGTAAAGGAAGACAGGAGGAAAACAAAAATGATTCCCTGTACTCAGATGTAGATAGAATCAGTTTTTAGACAACAGCTTGAAAAASAGCTTTTCCAAAACACAACTTTATGCATTTTTGAATGTTTGGATTCAAACACTGAAATGRTAGGGGAAACCCATAAATTCATGCACAGATGTTCCTAGGGAGATTATCAAGTTTCAAGGAGAAAAGGTTTAGGCACTTGATCATTTATTTAGTTATCTTAGTGGAAAATGAAAGTTTAAGAAAAGCCCCAAACAAACAAAAAAAGCTGAAATGTCTTCTAGAAACATAATGAAATAGCAGTTAAGAAGAGTTTAAGAGGAACTCAGAACCTCAACTCTTACCCCATATATCAAAAAAGGAAAGCTGAATAAATTAATAAAGGCAAGTGTGCCTCAGTTGTTATTTTTTCAGTTTGTCTACCCAGTATTTCTCAATTGTCCCTATCACAAGTCCTTGTGAGAGGACTTCTTGAACAACTGGCTTTTACTCAGWGTTATATGGAGATGAGRTATAGRYAATTCAGGGTCTCAAGGGTACAAAAATATTCCTGCTCATACCACTTGCTGCTGTTGTTTGAAAATGCCAGTGGGAACCTGCCCAGATCTGATACAATGTGCTATCAAGTCTTGAAGAATCAGTTTTTGCTGTCCTTTTGGGTATAATGGAAATTTCTGAAGGTTATAGATGCTCTTATAAATGCCTGAGGGATTTTGTCTACTTCTTTCCATCTACTTGACTCCAGTTTCTAAATCCATTCCTGTTTCTGTTGCTTAACCTTTCAAGAAAATGTGTAAACATTTCCTACCATTACTTTCTGAGCTTTTATTACCTATATCTTTTTTTTTACATTCTGCTCTCTGGTCTCTCTTCTCTGAAAGATTTTCTGACTCTCCTGGAATTATATCTTCATGGTTTTTCATTCATATTCAAGGGAAATTGGRACCTCCTTTGATGTTATATTAATTCTGAGGCTAAATGTTTTATACTTGAATTTGCCTCCATTTGCTTGATCATCATTTCAGTTTCTTGCCTCTTGTCTTTTGGCGGTCTTCAAATCCAAAATCACCTCTAATCAGAAATCTCCAAAAAGCCACAGCTTGCTCACTAGAATAATGAAGTCAAACCCTAAAATGATAGAATTTAAAAAGTATACTCATTAACAGGATTGGGGGAGAAGGATAATTGCAAATGGAACAAAACAAATAGAACAAAGAAAAGGCAACACTAAGAACTAAGTGTCTTTGCCTCAGGTGAATAGACGTTTGAAACATCATTAGTCAGTTTTTGTAAGCAAAGAGAAGAAAAGCTGCTTGGGCATATGTAAACATAGAAAAAAACCCAAATTATTTAATACACATTTACTATTTGTATAAATTAAAATGTATATATATATATATATATATATGTATGTATGTATGTATGTATGTATGTATGTATGTATGTATGTATGAGGAAAACATACTTAAGAGTCTAGTTCAATGTGAAAAAAACCCTAGGAATCCTTTCTCAGATTTTACACAGCCTATCTACAAAGTCAGAATTGAAAATGAAGATATAAGTATGAGCAATTTCTGCTYATATTTACAGTCACACATCAAACTTCTCCTAGGAGCAACAGTCATAGTTTCTGAGTCTTRTGTATGCAACACCAAGTGACATCACAAGAAAAAAGAGATTGCCAAAACAGAAGCTGGAATCACTCAACTTCTATAAATTATGAAAAGGAAGATAACTTTATTTATGGCCATGGAACAGAGAAAAAAGTTCTCTGCTCCCTATATTTTTCAGGATGGCCAACAAAGAGTAACCATTCAGCAAAGTACAAAATTATACATTTTACACCTAAGTGAAYCAAACTTCCAGTTATCAAGCAATTTATCAACAAAGTTTTTTCAGTTTTCAAAAGCTTTCAAAACTCAATGAAATTTAATTATTGTGAAAACCACTGTGAATAAATATTTTAGCTCTATGTATCCATGCATCATGTACATTCCTATACAGTCACTCCTTCATCACAGGTATAGAAATAARAACCCTCAAAAAATGTCATGTAGTTCAATTATTTAAAAATTTCAGAAATTCTAGACATAAGAGTTGCAAATTCTAATTTTTAAATTGAAGTAATTCTAAAAGTTAGGGTAAGTAAAGTGAGGTGCAGATGGCACCATTTTGGTCTGATGACCTTATACTCAAAACTGCACCAATTATGTGTTTTCATAATAAAGAGCTCTAAACTGGGGGGAGGCATRCCTCACTGCTGGTATTATATATGTGTCCTTGTAAGAACCAACTCTTTTCACAAGAATAGCATCTGAATGTTACTGTGCTTATATAAGATAAGCATATGGTTCATTCAGTATAGCTCTGCAGTTGTAGGAGTTCAGAGGCTTTTTATACAAAAGATGATGTTCTATCTAGAAACTAATAACTTGGCATTTTCGCTTTAAGAATGTTTAAGTAAACATTTCTGTAGCTTCAATATTTTAAAGCTAAATATATGTAATGGTATTATTTTTTAGTCTGATTGGACCTAGGYAAAGTCAAATAAATTCAATGAAAAGATCCCTTTTGATAMATTCTAAATTAATTGACAAAAGATTATGTTTACTGCTTACTTTTAGACTCTTTTTGGTGTCTCTRTTGGAAAGCAAATCTCCATAGATGTTATAACAAGAAGAGTACAGGCCAATGTAAAGGGAATGCAAAATTRTTTAAATTGATATGTAGGTTTTTTTCAGATAGGTATTTGTAAATGGAAACACCTTTTATGGATATTCTTAAACTATTCTATTACTGCTCTCTGTATATATTTTCCAAAGTGACTTTCTTTTATTRTGGTATCCTATAGTCATCTACAGACATAGTTTGTTTATGTGCTCTGTGACACATAATAATAATATTACTGTTTCATTATGGCTCTACTCATATAGCTTGTGGACAGCTAGTGCACACTTTCCTGATGGATAGTTTTTAAACAGTTTCACAGATCAGATAAAAAAGATTTGATAAAGCAATGGTACTACAAATTAGATTATAGCATAATGTTTTAATAGAAATGTTAGGACAAAATATCCCATAATATTAAAAATATACTTACTATTAGAAGCTCTTCTTTATGAAGGATRTTGCCTTTATCCAATTTATCCAAAAGATGAAATTTTGTGTTATTCCTGAAACATAAGGAACACTTGGYTCATGTCATCCTGAAGTGTGGAAATCTCTATAACAAACCTTCAGGCCAGATAGAAGGTGTTGCCTCAAGAAAGGGGACAGCTAGTTGCTTAACTGAAATCTGTGTTTTCCTTCCTTTTTAAATTTCTTCCCTGTCCTGTGCTTTCATCTAACTCTAAGCCTTAGCCTAACTGGACAAATAACAAATGAGTATTTTTTGAAATAATTTTACAATTTAATTGTAGTCAGGAAAAYAACTCATTAAAATATACCATAAGATCACTCTCCACCTACCCCTTCTGACATTTTGCAATGTATCTACCTGTTTTCCTGAKGAAAACACGGGCTGAATATCTCAGTCCTGTTTGTGGCATGAATCCTCTAAGTGTTAAAGTGCTATGTATCAATTTAATAAATAGACATTTTAAATGTTTACTTACTTCTCAAAATTTACTATTTTAATAATAAAATTTAAAGGTAGTTTAGATACTGTTTTTTCCTGTCACTAGCCATTTGGAATAAAATCTCTTTTCCAAACCCTTTTTCTGGATTGCAACCCCTTGAATGTGGAGATGCTTTGTACTTTGCCAAGAAGTAAAACGTTATTCTGAAGGATGATTAAGAAATTGCTACAAATAGAGAAGCCAAATTTTGTTTCAGTTAATCACATACACAGTTTCTTTCTTCACAGTTTTCAAAAAGCACATTTTATTTCCTTTTTATATCTAACTAGCCCATTATTCTTATTTATTAAACTGTGTAATGAAACTTCCTGAAGAATTACAGACATTACTTGCTTTCTCAAATGTGAACTTCAGARAAGTCAGAAACAGCAGATATAATAAAATTCAATACTATAAGTAAATTTGTTCTAATTAGACTGACAACATAATTTTATTACCATTTGTGAATAGTAAGTGTTGCAAGCAGA